>JAQFVV010012426.1:1433333-1725475 GCA_028023455.1 Epiperipatus broadwayi | reverse complement strand
ATATATAAGTGTTTTTGTCAAAAAAATTTGATAAATTTTATTTAAAAAATGTTGATAAATTTAACAAGAAAATTGAACATTTGTTTCATAAAAATTTTCCGGATAAAATGAATGATCAAAATTATGTGAACTTGTCTGGTATAAATTTGGATTTCAGTCAAAAATATATTTTAAATTTCGGATCGAAATATGTTGGTGGTAGATGGAAAGATTGTAATCTTGAATTGAATTCTGCAATAGAACATTCATTTAGTGTGATTAAGTGTGATGCGAATATTTGTAATAACATTGTTAAAGAAGTTAAAAATAAAAACTTTAAATATAATAGGAATGATAAATGGTTAAGTCAAATTAATAAATTTAAAAGTTTCCTATTAAATAATGACTTAGTGTGTTTAAAGGAGGACAAGGGCCTTCGTATGTGTTTGTTTACAAGAGCGAAATATAATGAAAAAGTTATGGATCAAATGAAAAAGCTTAAATTTCAAAATAGTGAAATAATAAATATTGATACATCTCGCATGAAATTTATAAATGAAATTTTAAAAAAGCTAAGAATAAAGCTATTGATAGTCATACATATTATAACTTATATCCATCATCTGCTATTTGCCCTAGGATATTTTCGAATATAAAGCTACATAAAGAAAATTATCCATTGAGATTGATGGTTGATTTTGGTGGTGCATATTATTATCAAACATGTAGATATATTGAATTATTACTTCAAGATATTTTAGGTTTTGGAGAATATACTGTTTTATCATCGTTTGATTTTGTAGATAAAATTAAGAATATAAATATAGATTTACATGACACAATTTGTACTTTTGATATAAATGAAATGTATGGATCAATAGATAGAATAGAGTCAATTAATATTATTTATAATGCTCTTGTTTCAAAAAATGTAAAGTCTGATATTATAAATTTTATTATAAAAGTATTGCAGTTTATTGATAAAAATATTTATGTTAATTTTAATAATGAATATTATAAAATGAATTTTGGTTGGCCAATGGGTCTTCCTGCTGTTGCTCAAATTTGTAATTTTGTTATATCAACATATGAAAGTAAAATTTTAAAACAATTGAAATATCAAGAAATTAAAGTATATCAAGATATGTGGATGATGTTTTTATTTGTGGAAAACAAGAATTAATAATCAATTTATTTAATGAATTAAATGAGATTAAGGATATAAAATGGGTTATAACTAAAGAGAAATACAATTCCATAAAATTCTTAGATATTCAAGTTACTCTTAATGATTACAGTTTGGATTATCTTATGTTAATTAAACCAATTGAAACTAGAGGTTTTATTCCATATGAATCACATGTACCTATGTGTCATAAGCTGTCTGGATTGAAATCATTCTTATTTCGAAATGAAAAATTATGCAAATATTCTAGTGATAAAATTAAAAATGTACATTTATTTGTTAATGACTTGTTGAAAATTGGTTATTATAAAAATGCTATTGCTAATATTATTAAAGGATTTAAAAGAAATCAACACTATAATAAAATTAAAAATAAAAATATCAAAATGAAATGGATTTCAATGCCATTTATATCAGATGAGCAGGTCAAGTTTATTAGGAAAATTTATAATGGTTTGTGTCATATTGCATTTTTCTCTACAAATAACATAAATAGATTGCTTAATAATTCTAAAATTCAAAGTTTAATCAAAATTCTATTATATATAGATTGATATGTGGATGCAGCGTACAATACATTGGTGAATCTAAGCGTACATTTGAGAAGAGAATAAAAGAACATATGCTTTTATATAATAGAATTCAAAAAGAGAATCAATATGGAACAGATGTAAATAAACCTTCATCATCTGTTATATTTGATCATAATAAATCTTGTCAATATGGATTTAAATTTGATTATAAAAATATGAAAATTATTCAAATTGAACGTTGTCATAATAAACGTAAAATAAAAGAGGCTATGTTGATTTCAAGAAATTGTCAAATGTTAATGAATCGCCAGTCATCAAATGTTAAGATAACAGAATTGTGGGAAATCTGAATTGAACTATGGGTATTGTTAAGCGTTGTCTCGTTTTGATTATTCAACGTTATATAGTTGATAAAGACTACAAAATAATTTATATAAATTGTACTGTATTTTGATATATATATTGATTTGTATATTATATATATATATATATATTTTCATCTTTTATGGGATGTAAATTGATGATGATAAAATGCAAAAGTTGTAATAAGCATGTTTTCCTGAAGGTTTGTAATGATGGTATTTTAGTTGTATTTATATATTGAACTATTTTCATCATTAGCTAGTATTGAGTATTGAATGTCTTTAGAAAAATTCTAATTTTACTTAACTTTTCAAAGTACATTCAACTATTAGTAATAGCACAACATTTTGAGAGGTATTATTTTGCTCTCGTCTTCAGGTGGTGCTGGCCTGACCAGTGACAGTACTAGCATGGGAATCGAACCTGGACCCTTAGATTCTTGAATATTGAATTTTAAGGTAATTCTCTAAGCAACTAAGCCATCCTGCCAAAGGCAACAGTCAGTAGAAATTTCATATACTTATATATGCAGTTCTCCCATAAATCAACCTAGTGTTACTAGGCATAATGTATGGATACCAGTCATCAACTTTGTCTTTAGGAAAAAGTAGAGAAATCAGGAGGAACCTTATAGATAAGTATATGAAATTATTACAGACTGTTGCTTTTGGCAGGATGACTCACTTGGTTAGAGTGTTACCTTAACATTCAATATTCAAGAATCTAAGGGTCCAGATTTGATTCCCATGCTAGTACTGTCATTGCTCAGGCAAGCAACATCTAAAGAAGAGAAGAGAATAATACTTCTCAAGTGTACATATACTAACCTGTATGCCATTACTAACAGATGAATGTAATTGGAATATTTAAATAGCGTTAAATTTTTCTAATGGCATTCAATACTAGATGATGGAAATAGTCCATTATATAAATACAAACATAATAAACATGTTATTAAAATGATTACCTGTAATTTCAAGTGCATGTTTTTATTACTGAAGCTGATTTATATTTGGGTGGATGTAACATTTTGCAATCACAGTGCATGCATAATGATTATAGTGTGAACTAGAAAAGTAAATTTTCATATTTTTTTTTTTACTAATTTTTATTTTTGTTAACTTGTGATTAAAGTCGGTTGGTGGGTTTTGAAACAATGGATGCAGCAGTCTTATTATATTTATACATTACAATTTCATTTAAAAAAGATTTTTGATTTATATCTTGATGAGCTGCCTATGCAGTACAATTGTAAGCAGGTCTCTGCTTATATAAGTGATTCATTGTATGACTTTATATAATTTGAATTTTACATATAGGATTTTTTGTGATATGAAATATTTTTTTAATAAATAAGACTAAGATTCTCACCACCAATAATATATTACACATGAGATTCTTATAGTATGAAACATGTAAGAAATGGATGCTATGTCAATTTATACATTATATTTTTGAATGTTTCTGCAATTAAATATTCTAGGAATTGTTTACATGATATTAATACAATGCAGTGAACAGTCTGCAATAAATTTCTCGTAAAATCTGTTTTAGTAAAAGGATTTATGAAAAGTTATTTTTAAAGAAAGTTAGATATTTCTCATGCTGATTGTTTATTAACACTAAAATTTTGCAAAGATGTCATTAAAAATATTGTTTTCCTACCATGTATTTGCTTTTGATCCTTTTGTTGTAAGTAGTGATAGAACAATAGACTTGAGAATAAAGGTCTGTCATTTTCTGTGCTCAAATATCACATGACCTCAAAAAGGAAAAACCCCACCATTATCTACTCTAACTCTATATCCATCCATATTTTATGGTGTAATCTAAAATCTCTATCAGGTTTTTATTAATATTTAATCTCAGATCTAAATATAATCAATGGTAAAACACATTTCTTTATTTTTCAACATATAGGTTTTAAATAGCAGAAAGGGAGCTGGGTTGTATATGACAGTAGAAAAGATGTTAATAATTGGACCATAAAGTCTTAAACAAAATCTCAAAGAATTGTAAAAGATTTCAATGGGGACCACATGTGAGATGGATAAGGAAGAAGAGAAGAAAAGTTTATTGATTGAAGAAACTGGATTAAATTTATTTAGACATTCAGTCTGTAGTGAATTGATAGTGTTGAAAAAGATGTCCTAAGTCCACCTGTGGATTCAATTTATGAATCTAGATTTAGAAAACCTGTGATGCCATTGTGAAGTGTAATATCCTTCCTATGTATTGTCTTAATAAGATGTGTTTGAGTTTTATCTCCCTCTGACATTCTTCCTATAGAATTTTTTTTAAAAATCTTTATGGTGTAATTTTTAATACTGTTCAGCCTTTTTTTGTTTGTGATTAAATTTTTATAATATATTATTTTATATCAAGAAGTAATACAGAATGATATTGATTATCAGTTGGTGACGTGGCTGTAGCATTCAAATCATTTCATACGCGCGGAAGAAAACATTCATAATCTACTTGCGGATACTATGCTGAAAAATGTATAAACAGACGAACTTGATGACACTTAATAATATTAAGTTTATGTGTGTGTATTTATATAAAAATTTTAATACATTAAAATAATGTAATAATTATTCATTTCATAATAGTTAATCACTCTTTTACTACTAATTTTTATACAATTCTTGTCAGTAAAATCAATAAATCATAAAATATTAATTTATATTTTTGATTGCTTTACGTAAAATTTTGAAGTCTTCATTATTTCATAAGAAATGTAATTAATAATGTTAGATTTTTATTATAAATATTTGCTAGAAAAAAAATAATCAATATCATAATTGCTTCTAAATTGAGACTAGTAGAGAATTGTTGGAAAAACAATATAAATAAATTAGGAGTCTTTGACTGCAATCTCCTTCACTCTTAGTTAATTGATGCGTGACCACAAAGTTTGTTTTAGTTTTCTTAAAAACCACTTTCCTACTGCAGAAATTACTCTTATATAAATTGCTTTACTTTTATAAGAAATTGATTAGATTTGCATGACTTTTCGTTTCAAGTATGTGTTAGCAAAAAGTTATTATTTTTTTACTGAATTTCCCATAAATTCAGCACCATGTGAGCTAATGATATTGGAATATTTCTATTGCGAAAGAATTGAAGTCAAAGAAAAATAAGATGTCTGCCCATCCCTTGTATTAAATGGATTATATCCTGTGTATGTGGTGTCAGATTGACTTTAGGTCAACATGGGTGTGACAAGTATCTCGGCCTCAGGGTGGCCTTTGAGCATTCCATCATCAGATTTTCAATTGGATGAACGGTTGAAGAGTTGGAGTGTGGAATGGATTGAAGCCTGTCCATTAAAGTATGAGGATTGGCTATATATATCTGAGCATTTATAGCATATATGTGTAGAGATGGTAATCTGGACCAACTGATGATTGCTGGTTTAGCATGGAATACATATATTGGTGATTATTTATCTTTTCAACATATATGTATTCAAGTGTATCAGTGTTATGAGATAGTGTGGAGAGTGGTAGGTCGTGTGAAAGTCTGTGCTCATATACCCTATATATTACATATATAAACACAGGTATATAATAAGCCTGTGTGTTTCAGTTATTAAGCAAGACTATAAGCTAACAACGCCATGATATGTAATCAGACGTGTTGAAGAGTTTAAAGACATATGATAAAAAAGGAAAAGCAATGGATTTTCAAAGTGGATTAACCGATTATATATAGTGGTTGCTATCCACATTATTGCAACAAGAGTCATAAGTACTGCAAATAAAATCTTTTTAATTTAAATTTACATCTCAACGTTGTAAGGAGGCTCATTAAATTTATGATGTAGTTTAATTTAGATACTGAAATAAATTGTGTAAAGATGGTAATAAGCAATGGCAAAGTGTCATCTATGACGATCCCAAAACTTTTAAAACACCTAGAAAGAGACTATGTAGTAGATGAATGAATAAGATAAAAAAGTTCACTGGAATGATTGGAAAAAAGAAATCAATTTATAAAAACTGGTTAAATTTGCACTGACATAAGAAGCAGGGTTTCTTCATTTGAGACTTTTGATCTTTTCTGATTATTTTTTACTGTTATTTGACAGCATTTCGGGTAGTCATTCTTCTAAGTGAATAATTTTTACATATTTTCATAATATCAACCTATTATAAGACAGACGATTTACACATATCTTTGCTTTTGGATTTTAAATGCCCTATGTAAATAAAGTTGGGGACAATTTGCATTATTTTAGATAAGAGAGGACTTAAAAGTTAGAGTCTGCAATGGGTTACATGTTTCGATCAGTATTTTTATGATAAAAAGACTAAATTTTATTGATTTTTAGCAATAATAGCATGTAATTAAATTAAAAATTACAGCATTACTTTATTACTGACATCTGAAATATACCAATCACAAATAAATATTTGACTATGTTATCATAATTGTTTGTGTGTGTTTTTTTCTAAAAAAAAATCTAACATATCCCATTTTAGATTTCAGGATCAACCATGCAAAATAATAAAAATAATGATGTTTTGGCAATAACCGTGTTACCCAATTAAGGACACATGTTATTTTGCTGAAACCTCAGTTCTCTGTTTTAGCATTTTACATCAATAATCTCAAGAATTAAAGTGAGCTATCTATGCTAATATATATATATATATATATATATATATATATATATATATATATATATACTTTGTCTATATATAATATATATATATAGTAACAGAATAAATGTATGGGTATGCTAACCTCTACTATAGCCCCTTTCGTTTGGGTGACATGTGGGCTATGCTATATCCTAAGTCATAGCCTAATTATTGATCATAATTTGTAAGAGAATAAAAATATGAACCAAAGAAGAACAATCCTAATTTAATATTGCCTGTAAATTGTAGTGTCATTTGTAACAGAACGAAAATAAACTAAACTAAAATGAATATCAATCAACGAATAACAATCTGACACTTAAGTTAATAAAACAATGATAATGTGGAACAACTGATGAGTGCTGGTTTAGTACAAAATACGGGTATTGGTGATTATTTATTTTTTAGACATATATGTGGTTAAGTGTATGAATGGTCTGAGATAGTGTGGAGAGTTGAGGATCATGTGAAAGTCTGAGCTCAAAGAATCCTATATATTACATTGATTATACAGGTATATCTATAGCCAGTAGGTTGGATATTATTAAAATAATGATAATAATCTTTGTTATAACCTCAAAAATTCCAATAGCATTTAGAATGGGATAAAAAACAAATAAAACATTTCTTCAAGCTATCCTAAAATATAAACTTTAATTGCAATAAATCAAAGATAAAGCAATAAAACTAAATATCACTGCCTTATAAATAACAGTATTCTTAGAATAGAATGAAAATAAGAATTACACAGATAAACTTTAATATTTCTTATGAATTAACACGCTGTTTCTAATAATACAAACTTGTATTACTATTTATATTTAAACAAAATGATCCATAGATTGATGGAATAATAATCTTAATGTGCCCTACAAGTTTACAATATTAAGATATCTAACAAAATATAAAACTCAATAATTGATTTCTAATTACAACTAAGTAAAGTAAAATTTCTGTTAAGTCAGCTATACTATTACAGTAATATCAATGTACTCTTATTAGCTAAGTCAATTATAATGTTTAAATACTTAATAATAATACAAAATCAATTAACCTGACATCTTTCCATTTTCATCAACTTAATATATTATAAAATCAAATCATCCTCTTAAATAACCTTAAGATTTTCAATATCCAATCATAACAATATATAAAATAAATGATAGATTCTTATTTGATGCTTATTCCAATAATTGATAAATCTCACCCAGTTACTCTTCAGTTTATTAAAGCTAAGTTATTAAAACTTTAGATCACAGTTGTCAAAGATATAAAAGATTATTAGATTTATTATAATCAAATATTAATATTAAAATGTAATATCTAAATCCACACTAATGAACTTTAAATATAATTAAAGCAAATCACTCTAATTTGTAACATAATAAAATATTTTATTACCAGCTTTATAACTGAATAAAATTATAATCTTTATGGCTGTATACTAACTTAATGTAATATTTATTTTAATCAATACTGACCCAAAATAAAATACATGAACATTTTATTGTAACTACTTTTACTCATCTTTAATAATTATCATATTTGCACCTTACTTGTTTCTAACAAAATAATTACAATAAGCTTTCAGTTACTTATTAAATATTTAATAATGTCAAGTCAATTAATTTATTGCTGTATGTGGTCTATACCTGATCAAATAAGCATTAAATTCAATAAAAAGAAAATGATATGTAATCACACTTTCTTACCCAATCTGTGTTTTTGATTTTCCAATTATTTTTATAACTGCTAATAATGAATTATGTGGTGTAATCTATTAATAAATATCACTTCATCCAAATGCAATTAACCAATAAATTTGCATTGTAAAATTGAATAACAACCAATCAAATTTACTTGTTTTAAATGAATTCAAAATATATTAAATGGATATAAATTAAAATCAAAAGTATATATATATATATATATATATATATATATATATATATATATATATATATATATATATATATATATAGCAAATAAACATTTAAAATATATGCATATAATCCAATTATGCTTTAAGCAGTCAGTAGGTTTTCAGTTGGCATTAACTATAAAATATCAAGATTATGATTCGGTTTTAATTTAATTTATGTGAAAATAAATTAGTTTTTTATAATATATATTGAGGGGGAAAACATATCTAAATCTCAAAGTTATATTAATTCACCACATGGATTGTTTTAATCTCTCTCTATATATTGAACCGTATTCGAATGTGTTGATTCGAAATACTGGCCTCTTAGGCAGAGAAGAACATACTCGGAGAGTATGTATGCCCAAATGATAGCTATAAAGTATATAACTAACGTTACATTTTCAGGACATAACTTCTTCTTGACTGTTGAGTTCAACATCAAGTTCAAAGCACTTTTTTGTTTGTGTATAAACACGGGCGCCAGCTATCTATTCAAGGATGAATAAATAACGCACTTTAAGCAATGGCCACTAACTCAACGCCTAAATCCACGACTAGCTCAGTTGTTTGTAATCACTAATAGATTATACTTAATTAGTGGTTAAAATATTTGATAAAGAATTTGTTAAAAAGAATTGACCGACAAATAAAGTTTAATTTTAAAGATAATTTATTAACTAACATTTATTTTCTAAATTTAAACATTTTATAATTCTAATAAAACACACGCATATTTTAAATTGACATTTCTAAACTAGTTTAAATATTCTTGTTTACTTTCATAACAAAACACTGGTATTTATCTAGTTTAACTAATAAATATTGATATAAGGATCACGCACATATTAACTCATGCACACACATAATAATATTAAAGTATTACATAGCATTTGAAATTTAATCACACACATATCAATAGTTCATTTATGTATGATATCGAGTTCATATAATTAGACTCTTGGAGGATTCGCACGAATTAATGAAAGGCAATGGCTATTACAGTATAAACGAAAATAAGCAAATGTTTTACCTAGGATTTTGAATGTTGACGTAGAATTTTGTTCTTTGGAGGCTGCTTTCGGTGAGGATATTTCCATTATAAATGCTTACCAGCCGGCTGGGACGTTTCCTTGCTGAGTTTCCTGATTTTCACGATTATTGCTATCGGAGACAAATAGATACTGACAGAGATTTTCTAAGATGTTAAGCTGACATTATTTCATGGGCAGATCTTCTGTTTTCTCGGACATCTGGGCTGGAGGTAAACGTGTGTTCCCAAGATTTTCTCAACACTGCATTTTGTTTGTTAACTGCTCAATTAATTTCTGAACTGCACTACTCAATTACTTTTGTGAACTGAACTCACTCAATTAATTTGTGGAAAGAATTACTGTCCGATAAAAAAAGGTCTATTTATACCTGCGCCTTGTTGTCTTTCTGATATCTCCGGCAAAGATCTGTTGTCGAATTGATAATCATTTGATAAACGTGTTTTGAAAGATTGCTTAATTAGTAATAGCCATGCAAAAACGTATTGCTTTATATTAATTAATATCTAATAGCCATTGCCGCGTTTTTTAATGATAATCTTCTTTAACTTTCACATATATTTACAAATGTACATATATACGCACATATATTTTTAATACAATTTACTATTTAGTTTTAACATTATTTTTTCTTTAATTAAAATTGAATGAAAAGAGATTTACATGTTTTAACTTTTCCAAATTATATTTTTACGAATACTAAAAAAAAACTATTTGATTCTTATCTTTTTCGAAAACAAGCTGCAATAAATTCTTCAACATTTAATTTTATGTTTTTCTTTTATGAAAGATTACTTTAATAATAATTTTAGATAAAAATTATATGTGCCTATATCAATATAGGTACAATATATATATATATATTATTTTTATAAAAATATCACTGAAATAAACAAAAATATATTTGGAATATAAAAATAAGCTTTGGAATTACATTAAAACTTATCATTTTTTTTGACAAGCATAACATGAAAAGTGTTCGTTGTGTCTTGCTATGTCCAAATGTGTTGAACATTCCCTTGCTGCTTTCCTAATTAGGTTTGCCATCTGTACATAAAACTAAAAACTAAAATATAACTTCTGTACCTGTGAGTTTTCAAATAAACCAAAATGGCAGCCTGTATTTTTGATAAGGGCCTATAATCTACTACAAATGTGTTAGTTGTTAAATTAAAATAAAATTAATATATGAACTGTTAAATTTATTTCAATTTCTTTTTTATTTATTTATATTATAATGTGGAAAGCGATTAGTTGCCTTAACATTGTCATCCTTTGGGTCAATTTATGTGTTTCTTTTTGTCAGCAGTTTTTTTTTTTTTTGTCATAATGATAAAAGTTTGTGACCTTCCTCTCACAGAACATGATTTGGACTATTTTCAAAAGTACAGGATCCTGCCATCCTGAAAATTATGAGTTAATTGTCACGATATGACTGCATGGCACTAACATGAGTAAGGTGTAAATATTGTGTTTACATATTTTTTTCCCATGTTTTTGTTAATAAGTTAATCCAAAAATAAATAAATAAACTATAAATATTGTAATTAATTTTTCCACAATGATTCTTTTAAAAAAAAAATAATAATAGCAATAAAAAATAAAATGTAATTATTAAATGTTTTCTATCAGGCTTTTTTTTTTAAAAAAAAAAAAAAAACATTATTTGGAACCTCCAAAATTGTAGATTTATCCAAAAAAAAATGGGCTGCCAGCTTGGTTTACTTGAAAACTTAAGTACCATAAATTCTTTAAAAAATAATAATTTGTTAAATATTTGAAAATGAATTTTATGTGTGATTATTACTAAAAAAATCACATGGAGTTTATAATAATGAATAAATAAGTAACTATCATTGCAACGCATTTAATGTCAAATTAAAGGTTTGAAGTTTACAAATTTTTTACAATATTATTTATGTCTGTAACATTCTTGATTTTAATTTTAAAAAGAAAATGTAATTTTAAGAATTTTGCTGAAAAAATTTTTTTGTTTGAGTTTGTTTTGAGCAAACTATGTAACTCACTTTAAAGTACTATATTTTAATATGAAGACCATGTTGTCAATCATTGTCACTATGCTGCATGTGTATATAAAAGAAACCTTTTATTTCCATCCATGGCAGTGTTTGATAAACTGTCAGGTTTACCTTCTTATTTATTTACTAGAATAAATACAATACGATAACAGGGAGAAAACAATTGCAAGAATTAAAATATAATAATAACAGGTGAAAATTTGAATCATATGAATGCACATAAAACCATTTACAATGTGTTAACACTAAAATGTGACACTCTTAATTATCTGCATAGAAGTGTGGTTCTTGACAACTGAATAGTAAAGTTTTTACTTAATCCAAAGAAAAGGGTGAAGAGTACTGTCTATTATATCAAGATATTAAAAAATTATCCATAAAGTAAAATGTTGCATAAATTGTTAATGTCTTTTGGGGATCGTTCAGGTTGAGAACCATAAAGTTATTTATATGGAGTTGGTTTGGAGACTTCCAAAAAATAACCACTCAGAATATTCAGAAAAATAAAAATAATGGGAGTGATACAAAAAAATTTCACTCTAACTAATGCCTGAAAAGGTTACTTTTGATCATAGTGTAAATTAATCAATTAAAGTAAAGGTCTACCTATGTCTGTGCAAATGCAAAACAACTTGATTTAATAATACTTTTTAACATGCCCTTTGACCAACATAATTTTATTTAATATATATCTTAGTAGATATTAAATGAATTTATAAGCTTTGTTGTCAGAATTTCATGATAATTTAAATGTTATTTTAATAAACCCATTAATACATATTGCATTTTTGTTTACTTACAAATCAATGTTAATCCACTCTGTTTTATACAGCAGTGACACCTATCTACACTCTGAGCTTTATTTAAGCATTGAAGTAGTCAATAGACATTATAACATTGTAGTTTTATTAACAATGAGACAAAAACAAGTCTCATTACAGGTTTATAATCAGTCTTAATTTTTTGTGTACTTCTTTGACATATGTAAGTTGTTGTTTTTTTGTCTTTTTTTTTACAAGTACTTTAATAAAAGCAAAGTTTTGCAGTTGAAACTTGTGATATTGATTTATAAATGTCTAATTATTGATTTTGACCATTATCTTTTTGTTAATTAAAACATTTTCTATCAGCAGTTATATTGATTTTTGAACCACATCACTTATCTATCACAGTACTATTTTCAAAGTTTAATCTTTATTCTACTTTGAAAATTTAGCAGAGATATTGTATGTATAAGCATTAATACTATTACTTTATGATATTTGTTAGATTAATAATGATCAAAGTTATTTTTTCTAAGAATGAATTAATTTGAAAGATTCAGTGATGTGATTTGATTGGTTGATTCATTATACGTTTTAAGTGAGTTTATAGATATTTTGATTCAGTTGTTTACCCTGACATTTGATAAAATTAAGAATTCAGGATGTATGTAAGTTGTTTATCCCATCAAATGCTACCATGTGATTTTATGACTTCATTAGTATATATGTTAATTTTTACTTTAAAAACAAGTTAAGTAAATAGACAGTAAAGTAGTCTATCAAGCAGTACGATTTAATGATCAATCGTTCTTTGCCATCACTTGCCAAGCTGTTAACATAATTTATTATAGTTTCTCAATTTTAAAACATCATCATAAATTTTAATGAGTCCCACATGATGCATGCATTGACGCTTTACATTTGACAGTCTGTTTCTAAATTAAAACATTCAAGATTTGTTTAAGTTCATAATGATGCAGTCATCAATTGTTGAAACTTTTTTTTTAACATCTTTGAGGGAACATTGATTTCACTCTAATCATATTCCTAAATCAATTCTTTGTATGTAGACTTTTTGTTGTTTTCAGATAGAGTTTTTAGGCAAAGCATTCTGTGATCAAACAATATACAAAACTATATTTTATTCTTATATGCAATCTTTTAATATTTTATTGTATCTAATTGTCTTTATCACTGATAAGCAGCCTTTACGATTAAAATGAAAAAAAAAAACGGCAAATGGAAAGAGTCAGTTATGTATATATATATATAATATCAAGCGAAATAAATGTAATAATCTATGTATTCTAGAATAAATACTAAAAAATTTAGCATGCCTATATAAAATTAAAATAAAATCTTCACTATATCCAGCTTAATATGGCGTAAAATGCTGTAAGCTGTCTGTCTATAGTGAACACTTTATTTTTATTTTATATAGGCATATTAAATTGTTTAGTATTTATTCTAGAATATTTTGATTAATATATATATATATATATATATGTGTGTGTGTGTGTGTGTGAAACAATCACAATCTGTTGTGAAGGCAACCTCTTTTTACAATAAATGTAAATCTCCACTGTTACCTATGATTAAACCACTAACATCACATGATTCCCATTCTTTATACTCACACAAGTTGTGTACACAGAGGCAAAACTCTCCATACAGTAAACTATTCAGTATAAGCCAGAGTAATCAATGGATGCAGGAAGGTTTGTGCAAAAAATCCCCATCTAGTGTCTACTCATCCAATATTCCTAGACTAATTTTTAGCTTGTGGCTTTCATCAGTGAGGAACCTTAGATCTGAAAGCCCTGCACGTAGATCTTAGGATTTAATGCAACACTAATAAAGTAAAAGGTGGTTGCTGGAGAGTTGCATTACATCCTAAGATCTAAGTACAGTGCTCTTAGATACAAGGTTTCTCATTGATGAAAGCCACAAGCTAAAAACTAGTCTGGAGATATGGTATGAATAGGCACTAGATAGGGATTTAATATACAAACTTTTCTGCATTCATTGATTTCCCTGGATAGCACTGAGTAGTACTACAATATGGAGAGTATTGCCTCTGTGTTGATTATCTATGATCTAATATGCTTATATAGACACTAAAATTACATATATTAAAGACCAACTTTGAACTTTTCAAAAGTTTTTTTTTTAAAAAAAAAAACATTTTGCCCTATTATTACTCCACTATATTCTATTCTCTGATAAGTTTTAAATTGCGCTTTACACAAAAAAGTAAAGCTTATTATTATTAAAAAAGAATTATAATGCTGAGTACATTCAGGGAACTTAAGTCTCCATATTCATAGCCTATTTACCGTTAAACTTTGCTTAAAGTAGACTATGAATATGGAGACTTAAGTTCTCTGAAAGCGCTCAGCCATATGATTCTTTTCTAATAATAATAAGCTTCACATTTTTCAGTAAAGTGCAATTTAAAACTTACCACTCAAAGGTGAAGTCAAAAACAAGGATTTTATTTCTATTCTCTGATATATTTTTCCAATAGAATTAGTAAATAATGCGCCTTTTGAAAGATAATTTTTATAAATTAATTAGGATCTGCTTCTCCCATGAGAACTGCAATCAAGTTTCACCATAAAATATTTTTTAGAAGTATTTTACTATTCATTCACTTTATGTAGTCAGTCCAATAAAAATGGGTCTTTATAAAAGCTGATTCATCAAGCTGAAGAATATATCACAAGGAGTGGAAGAATATATCAATAAGTCTTCTAATCTGACCAACATATTTTCATAATCTTACGGAGTTTTTTTTTTAATATTTTTTTCCGGTGCTGTTCTTTTGTATTGATAGCGGTCCATGATTCACATTCATGCACTAAATTTGAGACAGTAACAATTCTTTATGTCATTACATCATTGTATTAAAATATTTTATTTTTTAATATATTAAATGGTGAAGTAACTAACACATTGCATATCGACATATAAGTTTTCATTTCTACTTAGAAATCTACCAAAATTTATATTTAAATTGGTTTTAAAAGTTGCTGAAGATATTTTATCACCAACTGATGAAAAGATGTTTGTTTTTTCCAAAGGATATGGTATTTATTAGCTGCTTCAAAATATAAGATTATTCTTTGGCTATTGATAATATTGGTCTCTTTATCAACTTAAGAAGTATCGTAGTCATTATTCCATTATATTAGTAGTAAAAAATAGGGGATAAAATTGTTATAATGGTTAATTGTTTGATTCAAAATAAAGGGTCAAATTGATAATAAACATTGTGCTGATTCATTACAAGGAATTCTCAAAGAGGGTAAGGATATAATATGTTATTTAATAAATAAATTTTATAGCAGTATTTTTTGCTATAAAAATCATCTAAACATTGTCACTCCTCGCGATGCCATATTGAATTTTTTATGCATCAATTGGAGATTTGGTTTTTGCAATATTTTAATAGTACATCATTAGAAACAATAAATATTAAATGCTTCATAAAGCTAATGTTTTATAAAAAGCAATAAAAGCTAATGCAATATCATAGTAGTCAAAAAATAAAAATATCAAGTTATTAATTTAAAATTTGTTCATAAATCATATATTTTGGTATATTAGTTTTAAAATTAGAACATTTTTATCATTTTAAAATTAATTTACATCTATTTATGAAAAGAATGATATATATATATAAGAACTTAACCGTTATTGATGGTTTTTTTTTCTTTATGAAAATGGGAGTCTTTCAAATAGCCACAGAATTCAAGATCTAAATATATTTTTCTTCTCTTAACAAAATAAATATTATTGTTAATATAGTTTGTTTTCAAACATTTATTGTAATAATAACATTGGCAAAGAAGATAACCAAAATAAGGTAGTATTTGTATTTGATCAATATATACATGCATGTGCATAGATACAGATTTACATATGCATTGAAAGGAAATATAAATATATTCATGTTATTTGGTGTATTTTTTTTACAAAGCAATAGTTAAAAATGTAACTAATAAAAGTGGCTATTTCAATAAAAATAAAGTTGTTAAAAGTATAATAGATATTAAAACTGAAATTATACTTTATCTAAATTCATTAAATTTATTGCAAATGTTTCCTATTTTTTTTTCATGTGTCATAGCATCGGCTGGAAAGCGAACCCACTAACCCGGGACAACTGCTTGTAAGGACCACTTGACCACCAACAGTTGACATGTTTCCTATATTTGTGGATATTTTTTCTCTCAATATAATTATTAAAATATATATATATATCTTGTACTGAAATTGCCCTTAAGAAACATATACATGCTAAAATCTGCAGAAAATTATGCAATGTGTAAGGGTTTTTTTTTTTTTCACTTTTGCAAAGATGATTAAGCAGAAAATTGATCCATAACTGTTGAAATACTACACAGGAGGAAAGAAGTTAATTAATATATTTTATCTACTATTTTTGTTATATTATTCTCCAAGAATTATAGACTCTAGTATCCTTATCATCTGTTAAGATTTATCTTTCTAATGTATTGTTTGTGTGTGTGTGTGTGTGTGTTTTCTACATTCTGTAGAAATGATGAATTACATAATAAGTGGATTCATTTTATTCTTTCCTAAATACTATATCTTTGTTAACAAATACTCATTTATTATTATTTAACACTTTAAAACCACAATACTTAAATGCTGATTAATTTATTACATTTAGAAACACTAAAATAATGTTTACAATAACCAGAATGATAAGTTTAAAGTATGTTAAGTAATGAATACAAATACAACATAAAAATTAATGCAAGAATATATTTCAAGTATCAGAACATAGATTTTAACATTTATGAGTGTGAACAGCTAAATGAGCAGTTAAGTTCATACTAAAGATATAATTAGCAAAAAAAGTGTTATAATTTATAGAACAAATCTTTTCCATAATTGAAATGGCCATCCTATATCACGAAATTGAAATATATTTTTGAAAAGGGGATAAAAGATCAGCAATAACTATGTAAGAAAAAAGAATTAATTAGAAGTAGCAAACTTTTATAAATGGCTTTTAGAAAAATAAGCTGAATCATAGACACTATAGTATTTGTTAATTCATTTCTATATTCATAAATACCTATAAATTGATAGGCTTAATTACAGTGCATTGCCTGCTTTAATTTTTCTTAGTACAATAGCTCTATATTATTCGTAATCATTGCTGAAATTATTATCTTTGAAAAAATTACTTCTGAAAGAGGAAGAAATCATTAAAAATAAGTGTTTGAAAACTTACTTTTTAAGAAGATTACATTGAGTTGCTAAGTGGAAAAAAGAACAAAAAATTATGGAATAATGTAGTTAAAAAGGGAAAGGATTAATTAGTAAAACTAAATTGTTTTAATTACTGAGATATAAAAGTTTTGTTTTAAAGTTTTCAATTATTAATTTATTAATAAAATAAATTTATGCAATTTACTGAGAATTTATAGATTTATCAATTTAAAATGATAATATAAAAAAAGTTTATAATGAGGGGTAGAAATGTATTATCAAACACCAAAATATTAAAAAAATTGAAAAAATTCACAAATCAAAAACCCAACCTTCAGTCATTAGTTTCAGATTAATGACATTTAAACTATTATGTAAGAATATTAAACTATATATATACAGGAAAGCAGTCAACACATATCAGTAACAATCAACAATCTCAATTTGTTGTCAGGGTAACATTTTAAATAATAATGGTAGAAATCCACCTTTATATACAGACTAATACATTTGTATAGACACTAATGGTTGCAGCTTGACTTCAAAGAATAAAATTATTAATTCAAAGAAATTTAAATAATCCACAAAAACAAACAAATAGTTAATTAAAACTTTTAAATTGCAATTATAACTTTCATACTGCATTCCTACTATATATTACTTAGATAATAAAGCTATTAATGCTCAAGGCTAGATATGTATTAATATATATATATATATATATATATACATAATCATTAAAACTAGTCCATCCCAATATTAATAACAATCAACAATTTCAAACTTGTGCATTTAGTTATAAATAGATCAATTTTACAAAAAATCAATAACTAACTACATAAGTAAAAATATAAACCTCAAATTACCCTCCTTTACATCCCCAAAGTATCACAACAGTTTATAAAGACTTTAACTAATGAATTTAA
Source organism: Epiperipatus broadwayi (assembly GCA_028023455.1). Taxonomy (NCBI): domain Eukaryota; kingdom Metazoa; phylum Onychophora; class Udeonychophora; order Euonychophora; family Peripatidae; genus Epiperipatus; species Epiperipatus broadwayi. The sequence continues at coordinate 1,706,816 of JAQFVV010012426.1, read as the reverse complement.
AGTCAGCTTCCACACTCCCCCCTAATACTAGCAGATTGATTAATAATGTGAAGGACAGAATGGATCCATCCCAGGCACCCCAGGTCATGTACAGCATTTCATGCCCTCAGGCTGGATGCAGTGCCACATACTACAGGGAAACCAAGGCCATTGTCCAAAATAGAGCTGCTCAGCACATGTATACATATAGAAGAGCAAAAAAGAATAATGATATCTTCTCAATATTTTTTGAATATGAGAAACAGGCCAGTCATGTGTTCGAACCCTGCATACCCAAAACAGTGTGATCCGATGCCAGTGATTGTAAAAGAAAGGTCAAGGAGGCGTATTTTATTATCAATGACAACAATGCGATCAATAGACGCAACACATGTTTTGCTATTTCAAGAAAATTGACTAATTAATTAATTTACATATGCATTTGCATACATTATTATTTAGTAATATTACAGCAGTGGTTTATAACCTATTTGGCCATGAATATGAGGGAAAACCTCAAAAGTACTAGACCTAGATTAATTTAATTTCATTGTTTTTGTTACTACTGATGGCTTCTTCTTCAGCAAACTAAAGCAGTTATGTATACTATAAATATTGAAGTATTGTAATACATATAAAGGTGAAATTAATAAGTAGCTTAGTGAAGACTCATTTTAATTATTTTCTTTATTTTTAAAACAGGCAAAACTCATGTGATGTTCTTTATTTTTAGTTAGGCTTCAATATTCATTTTTACATCCTCACATAAAAATAATTACATACCTATTTACAACCATTATTAGATTATATGCGCTTATATAATAATTTATATCATTTTGTACTTTTCTTTAATCAAAGAATATTGTGATTTATCTGTGCATGAGTAAATGCATACTATTGCATTTTTGTATGCAATATTGTTTTTATCATGTTTTTTTTTTCATTAAATATTCTGTTGTGGAAATTTTAAAATGATTCCTTAGCTAATATGAATGGCCACTTTTAGTAACCATCAAACATGATTATTCTTTACCTCTGATTACAATATTATCATTAATATCAGCTATTTATTACATACAACCATTCAGTTCAGTAGATTGCATTATTTTATATGTTAATTTTTTCTACAGAATTTTATGTGTGTTTTAATACATTTTTAAAAGATATAAACTCAGTTAACTCTTCCAATTTGATGTTTTTAACTGCTTTTATTGAAGTTGGAATATCTATTTCTTTCTTGGTATATCTGTAACCTTTTGTGAATTACTTTTATTATTTAAGTTAAAATATGATTTTTTTTTATATTGAGGTATTAATAGATTTAAATTTAATAGAATTGGTTGAAATTTGGTTCATAAGTAAAAAATACCAGGCAAAGCAATATGTAACTAATATTTTAGGTAGGTGACTTAATTTCTTGATTATGGAATAGAGGTCAGAAACATTTCAAATATTTTGATATCAAATTTAAAAATTGAACTTTAATATGTTTTAAATAAGTCTCATGAGAGGGCAGTATGAAAGTTTTTTGCTTTCAATTTAAAATTATATTTTAAAATCAAGGTTTAATAGGTTTAAATTCAGTATAATTTTTTGACCTTTTTTATATATTTTTTAAATCTCTATGAAAATGGTAGGGCACATTAATATTTTAGGTAGATGACCTAATTTTGTAGAGATGGAAGAGTGGGGGTGAATATTTTTATATCAAATTTAAAAATTGTTCTTAAAAATTCAATATGTTGTATGATATGCACATGGTTTTATTGGTTTCATTTAAGTTAAAATAGGAAAATTAGTTTACAGTATAGTTTTGTTAATCTTTTTTTTTTTTTGGTAATTATGTTATTTGCCTGCTGGAAGCTTCCCATCCATTTTTTTTTAATAATCCATTTTCAGGGGCTTTCAACATTTAATATAAACCACATTGCTGACTATAAGTTATTGTTTTCAATAATTATGTTTTTATTTCTTAAAATGATAAAGAAACACAGTCAAAGGATTCTAATTCAAAAAATTTTAAATGTAAATACAGTAAATATTTTTTTAAAAAAAATAAAATTTAGTAGACTATAATGAATGGTCATACAGACATTACTTTTTGCACATACATACACTATTCTATAAGTTTGAAAATATTCCACTGAAATACAAAAATCCAAAGATTGTAATTAACATTTTTTTAAATGTAAATTCACTACTCCAACTGTACACCAATGTCATTGCATTCACAAATAGTCTTTTGGATTCTTATAATCATGTTTCTTTCCAAAGAGACGTGCTTAAAACATGTATACCATTGGTCCTGTAATTTTGAAAATATGCCACTGAAATACTTAGAACATGTGCAACATTGTGTCTCTGTTCACACAAAGTGTAATTTTATACTCATTATTACATACTTCTTAGATGGGCACTATCCTGTAATTGTTCTGTCTATGAAATATTTCAAATTTTAATCACATTTCCAAAAATGATACAGCAAAGAAGAAATGTCAAAAAATGATGATAATTTTACTCACAGCAGGCAAACTATATAAATATTCCACTGCATTATGTTCTGTTGGTGTCATATTCCAAATTTTGATCATATTTAAAAAACTGATTGAGCAGAAAAAAGGAATTTTAAAAAAATCATTTTAATTTTAGACATGGGTTAGCGAATGCTTAAAAAAATGATAATTTTAGCATCACATATTAAGTATTGACCATGTGTTAACATTTGAGCATTATGTTCTAAATGAAATTTATTGAAAAATGTTTCAAATTTTCTTAAAATTAACATCCAATGTAGATTTGTGAATGGAATTCATTAAAAAAATTGTGATTAGCCCTGTCATAAATTCCATTCACAAGATAACATCAAAATGTTAACACTAAGCATGAGGCTAACAGTTAACATGGGACTAAAATTATCATAATTTTTTAGCATTGTTTTATATGTGATGATTTTTTTTAACATTCCTTCTTTACATATCATTTTCAGAAATGTGATTAAAATTTGGAATGTTTCATCGACAGAACAAGATGTAGTGGAATATTTTCGAAATTACAGGATAGTGCCCACTTAAAAAGTATGTAATAATGATCAAGAAATTACTTTTTATGTTCCAAAAGAGATGCAATGCCATACATGTTCTAAGCACCTATCTGTTTGGAAAGGCTCCAAAACATCATTTGTGACTGCACTGACACATAGTTTACATCTGGTTTAGTGAATTTACATTTTAAAAATTGTAATTACATTTTAAAATATTAATTACAACCTCTTTGAATTTTTGTGTATCTCTGGGGAATATTTTCAAAATTACAGAATCAATGGTGCACATGTTCCTGTCTGTTTGAAAAGGAAAGTGGTTATAAGGCTCCAAAATATTAGTTGTGACTGCATTGACAATTTATAGCTGGTGCAATAGGTTTGCATTTTAAAATGTCAATTACAACCTTTGTATTTTTTGTGTTTCAGTGGAATATTTTTAAAATTATAGGATAGTGCATGCCCGAAAAGTGATGTCTGTCTGCCCATTTGTTATAGTCTACTAAATGCAGTTTTTTTTTTTGTTGTTGTTTGTTTTAAATTATACTCTATTTAAATTTTTAAAAAAATTGAATTCTAGTTTTTTGGACTTATTTCTTTATAATTTTCAGAAATAAAAAAACAATTATTGAATATGATAACTTTGAGTCAGCCATATTATTTATACCATGTGTTATAAGTCTCTGAGCCCCTGAAAATGGATTATTTTAAAAAAATGAATGGCAAGCTTTTGCCAACAAACTACATAAGAACCTTTTTTTGAAAAAAAAAAAAATTCCCAGATAAAAAAAATGTCAAACATTTTTCAACAGAAAAGTTAATTACTTATAATTATGTACACATATTAAATATGATATATACATAAGTTGTATACATATTAATTTATAACAGAAATATCTAGTGATATATATATATATATATATATATATCAACTATAAGTGTCAAGTTGATTTAAAGTACAATATAGTTTTACATTTTTATTTACTGTGCCAATACTAAAAAGTTAAGAAAATAGAGATATTTTTTTATATTAAATGCTTTTATTTAACATGCACTAAAAAGAAAAAGAATAATTATTTTTTCAACCACAATTGGAGTTTTTAGATTTAACTTGAAATAAATATATGGAGGGGGTTCAGATATTAATTAATTCAATCTCTTGTAAAAAATAGGGATTGACTTAATTAATTTCTGGACCCTCTCCTCATGGTTTTATTTCAATTTAAATCTCAAAACCATGATTGTAGTTGAAGAAATATTTTTTTTGTGCACAGTAAATATAAGCATTTAATATAAATAAAACATTTTATCTCTATTATTTCACTTTTCATTTAAGCTTCAAAGTTTTTCCAATAAAATAATCTCTTTGAGTGTGTGTTTGTATGAAAAAAGTATTTTATTATATGTAATTTTAAAAATAATAAGTAATTTTAAAATATAATATATTATAACTTTACAGATTAACAAATACATATCTTAATAAAACTAATGCTATGATTTCAGGGTTTTTTAATTTTAAATTGTGTAGGAAAAACAATTTAAACATACATGGTATTTATTTATTAAATGTATTATATGTCAAAGAGATACCATGTATTAACTACAACTGAAATATATAGTAGGTTTATATGAGTAAACTTGAGGCTTTCAATTAATTGTAGTTCAACAAAGAAATGGTACAGCAATGACACCATGAGGCATTTTGTGAGGGGTATAAAACAGATTAAAGAAATGGATATCTCATATTTTTCAAGATATAATTATTTAGTAGTATTTATTTATTCTATCAAAGGGATTAGAGATTTTAAAATGTTTATGGTTTAATAAGTTTAAGTTATCTTATCAAGTTATTTATTGCTAGAGTCATCAACATAATGATATGTTTAGTCACCATATAAATGGTTATATTCTATTACTTTTGCTTTTTCAAGGATTATATTTTTTCTTATTGAGCTATATTTTTTTTTATATGTCCAGAATGATATACTTTCTGTTAGAGTGTTGTGTTTCCAATAAAAATTCTGACTTGATTTGATAAAGCCACATTTATTTTTGCTTTCGTTGTGCATATCATAATGGTCATTTAAACACTAAAATTTAAAATCCCCACTAAATAATATATAGTTCCTAAATATATAAAATCGGTATTTTTTGAGTTTTAATTTAAAATATTTTGTAATCTATTATTGGCATTTTTTTTTAGGAATTGGTCTATGTTGTGTCCTTTATATATTATTATTTTTTTGAAATGAAAGTTGTTAATATTTTGCATGTTTTATCTTCATCCACATTTTCTATTTAAATACTCTTTTATTAGGTTTGTCTTTAGTTTTTGTTTTTTTTTTATCTTTCCACGAATCTCTCTTTATTATGACTTGTTGCATGTCTCAACCTAAATGGTTTGGAATTATTATTTTTATGTTCACATCTGTGAATTTTTTTATTTTATTTTATGACTTTGTTAAATAAACTTCTAAATTAACTCTCTTTCTAACTATTACCAAAAATATTAAAATTATGATATATAAATAAAATACGAAATGCTAAAATGAATCACATTAAAAGAGTTATATTGAATGACAAACTATAATTAAAAATTATAAAATATTCTTTAATTATTCTTGCCTACATTATTAGAGAGAATTTGGAAAACTATTTTATGTTCATTTGCAAGGGAAGGTGTGTAAAGTTTAAACACTTGATTGGCAAGTTGAGCAACAATAATTCATCCACCAAATTAGACTTTTTAATTTTTCTAATAATTGATTCAAAAATCTTTAGCTCTCATTCTTACTAATATGCCAAACTCTAGATGACTTAAGTATATATGTCTTGTACTAATATTTTTTAGCCTTTTTTGTGTTACTATAAGCATTCTGATCAATTGTCTAATAATTTTTCTAATAATTGATTCAAAAATCTTTAGCTCTCTCTCGTTCTTACTAATATGCCAAACTCTAGATGATTTAAGTATATATGCCTTGCACTAATATTTTTTAGCCTTTTTTATGTTACTACATCTGGGTCTCATTTTACGCGATAGATAGGTTCCTCAGAAAACATGCGCAAACGAAATCGCGCAAAAATAGACGTAACTTACATTGAAAAAGGGGGGATGCGGTCTGTGATTTTTCAAAATTCGCGTAAAAGCAAAGCACCAACGTAAAATTACTTTAAAATTCACGCAAAAAAAATATAAGGAAATAAAATATGACTAATAAAAAATTTCAAATTTAAAAAAAAATGATACAAGACAAACTTTTTTTAACTATAATATTTAATTTTATTCAAAATAATATATTTTTATGCATAATTTACAGTACAGTAATTAACATTTTTTATACATGTTTTAATTATTATAGCTATTTGCCGACACGTTCGTTTGCAAACAATTAGCGCCAACTTCACACTCATGTTGTAACAGTGGTTTTCTGGTGACAACATAATTAGTAATTAATCTTTGAGATGATGATTTTATTAATTGTTTATGAAACTAACAACTAAAAATTAAATTCTTATTTTTGTCTTTAATTTTCAATTCGGTTTAAAAATCAAATTTCACATTAATTTCAAGTGGCAGTAAGTAATTTTTAAATTGTTAATTACAATTAAAAATCAGATTTTAATTTTTAATTGTCAAATTTAATTGTGCCCACTGCTATTACTGATCTTTTAAAAATAAACTTGTGGACACTAAATGATTAATAATTGATTACGTTCTTTTTTAAAAAGCAAAAACAGAATGTGATTTAAAATACAAAATTAACAGGCACAATGTTTGAACAAATTTACATTATAATCTTGTAAAATTTAATGTGTGTATACATAAAATGTGGAAATCATGATTTTAATTTCATTATTGCATAAAATATTACTATTATAAAGCACTGAAAATATTGAAATTACTAAGATGAAAGTCGAATTCCAATAATGTGCTATTACTTTCAATATAACGTTAAGTGCGCGAAATTTATTATTTAAAGTAATAGCGCATTATCGGAGTTCATACACGTGGGTCTCTTTTTACGCGGGCTTATTTAACACACTTCCGGTGAAACACGAATTGTAACTTCAAAATCGTGTTAAATAAGTCCGCGTAAAAAGAGACCCAGGTGTATAAGCATTATGATCAATCATCTAATAAATCTTAATTTTTTATTTATTTATATATCAATCAAATAATTTTATTTTTCGCGACTTTTTATATTAAAACTTTGAATTGAAATTAAAAACAAAAATAGCGTACGTCAGTAGTAATATTTTTTTTATTATTATTTAATTGTAAATTGAGTCTGAGTTTTAAAAACCCGTTTTGCTTAGAGATACATTACTCTTTATTAAGAATACTTGTTTGTTTTCCGTTTTTTTTTTTTGCTTTCCTTTGTTTATTGTGAAATTTGCCTATAGAAAAATTGACTAGAATAATAATTTTTGGATAAGATTCCAATTTACTTAGGATTTTAATTAATTTAACTCATATATATATATATGTAGTCACTACAAATATTACTAAAATAATTATATAAATCATCATAAAAATAGAAAGATATGCAGTAAACTAAACACAAAAATATATATATTCTAGTCAAGCGTTGGTGAACGAGTGGTCAGCACAGCTGCCTTACAAGCAGTTGTCGCGGGTTCGCTTCCCGGCCGATGCTTTGACACATGGAAAGAAAAAAAAATTCTAAGTAGTTTTTAATCTTCAGAAATTTAAACTTGTATAAAAAGAGCCTAGTAACTATCTGTCTATCATGCCTACAATTTTGGATTCGTGTCCCAAGCACTTAAAACTTTATTTATGCCCCCCCCCCCAATATTTTAAGTAGGCACCACCTGGTAAGTCTAAGCTGATCAAATATCCATTTGTTTACTTTTCTTACTGTTTAACATATTTTTAAGTATATTTACCACTTTGATAGATTAAAATTAGCAATACTTTTCATGATTCTTTAATGTTCAGTTTTTACATCCATAGAAAGCTTCAGAAATAACCCATCTTGAACAATTCTAATATTTGCTTGTAAAGTATGTCATAAAACTGTTCTTCTTGTTTTTCTTTGGAACTCTGCCCTGCATTATATAATGTAGCCATAGAATAGTGGATTCTAGAGCTCATAATTCTTTGACTCTAACTCTACTTTTGTTATTTCCAATGCTCAAATTTCTTACGAATTCCTGAGCAAGAAAGCATTTGATTGTAATTCTGTCCAAATGTCAGTCTATTTTGGATTATTTAATTGATACTTCTTTTGATATTGTTGAATGATTGAAGGAATCAAATGTTGCCAGAAACATCAGTTTTATTATCAGTTTTGAAATCAGCTGCTCTCATGGGCAACATATTTTTTGTCTTCTTTATATTTTTAGATGTAATCATATATTTTCACTCTTTTCTTTGACATTCATAAAAGTGTAGACAAATTTTACTTATCTGTATTTCCAATTATGGATTCATTCATTCTGCTTTCAAAAAAATAAATTAATGTTTCAGTTAAGAATAAACAGCAACTGATAAAATAATCCATGATGTTTATTAGTCATAAATTTAGAAGTAAATAAAACTAAACTAAACTCATAATAGCAGTGATTAGATTACATAGTGATACTAAGAAGATTAGCATTGATATTGAATGTCTAATAAGATGATTTTATGTTCCCAAATCTTTTTACAACGGTTTACAAAAAGGATTTTGTGGATTACATGGAGATAATTTAAATCATCTAGATTTTGTACATGATATATTTATTTTTGTAAATAATGTTTCAGAGATTTAGGAAATTTTGAAAGAGTTATCAGATGGAAATAAGAAAATAGGACTAAAGATAATTACTAAAAAGACCAAAGTAATGTTCAATGGATTTTTTCAGAAGAAAGAATAATGATTGATAATTATAAATTAGAAAATGTTAGCAACTACAAATATCCAGTCAGATTATTAATACAGATGAAAACATAAGGGATGAAGTTAGCCATACAATTAAATTTAGATGGAGTGCTTTTGGTAGAAATAACTTCATACTTAAAAAAAAAATGTATCTGTGTATTTGAAAAGTAAAATTTTTTAAAAGAAGTATTTTACCGATTCTTATTTATGGATTAGAAACTTGGACACTTAAAAGCAAAGAAATACAAAGACTAATCATTGAAGTATGGAGATGTGAATGTTAGAGTAATACAAAAGGATCAAAAACAAAATATTTGGGTGAGAGAATGGACAGGTATCATTGGCAACATAAAAAAATTAAGAGACTAAAATAAAGCTGGTCTAGACATATTATGAGAAAAGACAATAATAGATGATCAGTTGAAATCTTTAACAGGGTCACATTTGTTTGGTATCCCTGGTTATACTTTGAACATTTGATTCTACTATTAGATTTTTATTCCGTATAAAAATTAATGAATTGGACTTGATTTATTAAAATTATGTTTACAAATGAAACATATTCTAAAAATTGTATTTGAATTTTGGAAATATTGAAAAATGTATGATGAACTTAATATTCATTATTCAATGGAGGGCAGGAAAACAATGACTTCATAAAATCAATGAAATCTTCTCTGATTGACTTTTTTTTTAAAAAAATGGGAATGAATAAATGTGAAGCATCAATGTCTATAAAATTTTTACTTAAAATATTACAATTGTATTATAATTTTTGGAATATCCCAAAAGATCTTATCATGGTGATGGTAATATCATAAACAGTCAGTTTGTTAAGACAGAATCATCATTACTGGCTGTAATTTTCTTTATTTGCTTTATGCTAGAATTTGTTAACTTCTATTTTTAAAAACAACACATAAAAGTAAAATAAAAGTGCAATCATGTTTATCTCTGGTTTTTAATAATTATTATGCAATTATTATGTAAAAATAATCATGAATGTTTAATAATCTGTGCAAAAAAAAAATCATGTTTTTTTTTTTTTTGTTATTTCAAAAGATTTCTCAAAAGTACTCTTACAAATGATCTCAAAACCAGATTACAAAGAACTAAATTGCTTTGACTTTCCTGTCTATTTTTAAAAAATGGCTTTTCAGATATTTTTTTTAAACAATGAATCAATATTCATTAGTTTGTGATTTTTTTTTTTAAAGTGCAATAGAAGCCCTGAAGAACTTCATCTTTGTTAATAGATTAGTTAAACTGGATTCCAAGTTCATAACATTTTTAGAAAGAGATCGTATATGAGATGGTTGAATGAAATAAGAAAGTTTGTTGATGTGAAATAGAGAAGAGAAATTATAGATCATTGAAACTAGTTTAATTCATCAGCAATGCATAGACAAGGATTGATAGTGATGAGTTCATTTTTCATCCACACATTTGTCCTCATCTTCCTGACTTCTGTGTTACATAATCAGTACACAAGTTGCATATGTATACTGATTCTGTGCAATCATGTTCTTGTGCCAATATGAAATCAGTTTATTTCACAATAATTTATTTTAATTCTAACTTCTATTTCTATGTAGATATTTTTGCTCTATTTTTCTGGGAATATCTCATATTTTAACATGATTTTCTAAATCAACGTTATTGTTGTAATAAATTAAGTATATATAATTTTTTCTGATACTTTATTGTTATTGCAGTTATCCAACAAAATCAGCAATGGTTTCTCAACCTTTTTAATTTATTTTGAAATCAGTTTGTATATTTACAGTTTTTTTTCTATCTATAGCTTTAATATGTGCAGAATAATTTTCAATGTAGTGTTAATTGTTCTTCACATGAGAGATAATTTACATACATAATATAATCTTTTCTTTGCATTAGAGATGTTAATTGATTTCTTCTCATAAGTAAGATATTATACAATTTTTTAGCATTTTTGTAAAAACAATCCAATGATTATTAATAACATTTGTTATCCTCATCAAAAGGCTTTTTATTAATGTTTTTTAACTTTTAATAATTTTTTTTAGTCATTTATTAGACTAGAAATTACCCACTTAATGAATAATATTTCTGTAGCAGAGTTTTCACTATACCACACTCATACAAAGTATTAAAATCAAATAGAAGCCATGCAAGGTAGGGACTGGTTTCTATTCCACTTTTAATATGTTGTGTGAATACAGTATAATGAAAACTACACTACGTATTAGTCCTGCAACATGGAGCATGTATTAGACATTGCTGCATCTTTTCACATATGTATCGATCTGCTGTTAACTTTGTAATCTTGTGATCTGACTAAAATAATGTGTATGTGGATCTTATACATGATATTTTCACAAAAATTTATGAAAATAATATGTACACAGATCTTTTGTACATGATATTTCCCCAAGATTTACAAAGTTATCTGCAGGTTGATACGTATGTGAAAAGAGGCAGCATGTCTAATATGTGCTTCATTTCACAGTACTAATACATACTATAAATAATTTTTAAGCAATTAATATAAGATGCCATTAAACAAAAAAACTAAAATCGGTAAATTTCAAAACTTTGGAGCTTACCAGAAACATATACAACTTTCAGAGGAGAAATATACATTTAATATATATTAAAAGATTAATTTTTAAGAAATTAACATGAGATGCCATTAAACAAAAAACCCACAAAATCCCTGATATATAATTAAAAAAAAGAATGAAATACACGTGGCTTTTTCAATAAATATATACGAAATTTAGACAAAAAAGTATAAAATGTATCAATTTTAATCTATAAATAATTATACACTATAAATAATTCTTAAGCAATTAATATGAGATGCCATTAAACAAAAAGCCATAAAATCAGTATAAATTTCAAAAATTTTGGAGTGTATTTTACCAGAAACATATACAACTTTCATGGAGAAATATACATTTAGTATATATTAAAGGGTAATTTTTAAGCAATTCCCTGATATATAATTAAAAAAGAATGAAATACATGTGACATTTTCAGTATCTATATATACAAAATTTAGACAAAAAAGTATAAAATGTACCAATTTTAATCAGTAAATTACAAAAATATCCTAAAGTACTATTTAAAAAAACAAAATAGTCTTCGTAAATATTATTTATGGAGGCAAAAAAGCGGGAAATATATACGACATTTTCAATAAATATATACAAACTTTAGATGAAAACTATAACAATACTAAAGATATCATGCTATTATGAACTGAACAATGACTAAATTACCAAAATTTGTAAAATATTATTCATGAAAACATAAAATATACTCACATATGTTATTTACCATGCAATATATAATACGAATTGTCACAATAAATAAATGTAAATGGTTTGTTCAATCTTGTTAGTAGCTTGATTCAATTTTTCAGATAAAATGGAGATTTCAAGTTAAAATTTTACACCTTTCCCCTCCAAAATGAACAAATGATTGTGGAAAGTATCGCTTAATCAGGATTTTGTCAAAAAAAAAACAGTAATAAATATAATTATTTTTAAAAATGTTTAAAAAAACATTTTCCCACAAAATAAAAAATACACAACTTTTATTAGTAATTCATATTGGCAGCCAATTATTTTTGATTTCATTCATTATGCAAATGAATGCATCCTCATTTTTATGCTACCTGCACCACATACCATTCTGCCAAATATGAATCCAAATGTCGGCAAGATGTTTCCCATTGTTGCTTATTATGCCATTTTGTGGAACCCAAAGTTTTTTGATGTTTTGTCCGGATTGATGAAGTTATACTTGTGGTTCACACGAAAATGATCGTAACTGGCACTTTTCAATTCTTCATTTTTGTACACCTTCCAACAATTGGAATACATTGTCGAACCCTAGTTTACATTTTGCTTGATGGCTTCCATGAGAGCTGCTGCTGTCCTATGACTAATTCTGATAATAAAACCCTCATCAGTTTCTCTGCATAAGCCACCAAACATACACTGTTTTGGGAGAATGCATCTGGATTGTTTTTTCTTTTGAAAAATAGGCTCTCATCTATCTTAACAATTTTGTCAGTCTCTCCATTTTTTTCATCTTTTATGTTCAAACATAGCAGTCATACAAACTTCCCACATGTAGTTACTCCAGTCAATCATTGTCTTATCTGCTAAGCTGAGTTCTATTTTGCCGTATTCTATGGAGGTTAATTTCCAAAACCAACAATATATAAAACATATGGCAATTAGGAATGAGATTCTGGAATCCTCCAACCATGTTCCCTTACGAATGCCAATTCTACTGTTGCATCTTTAAACATGTCTGTTTGAGGTATGAATGCAAATGGTCATAGGATCGCCATTTGGAGGAATCCATATTCCTTCTTCTTAGAAATATGACATGGCATCTATTTCAGTTGACAGAAAGTTCCAAATTGTCATCATCCTGTACTGTTCAACAAACAAAAAAAAAAACATTTAATTATGAGAATTGTGTAATGGAAATCAAAAGGGAAAGTACAGTTATTTACTCACTTACGATCTACTTAATTAAGCAATGATGAAATTAAAATAAACAGTAACTACAAAGAAAAAATACAATGACTGTAACTGTGAAGAAAAAATGCAATTAAAATCAAGCTGTTGTCAGAATGAAATCTTGACAATAACTGGGCAAAAAGCAAAAAGATCGGATATACAATAAGAAATCTTGAAACATACTTGGAAAAGAAAATTAGATCAGAGATATGATAACAAACACGTTTTGATATGACATCAGATAACAATATACCAGGATTTGCTGGGATTTATTTGACTTAATATCAATGTTACACATTTATCGTGGATGTGAAAAGGTGCCACAGGTCTAATACATGCTGTGTCACGAGACTAATACGTAAGTACCAAAAGTATTGATGCTTCTTGCCATGATGATGGTGAAGAAATTTGAGAATACTGTACCCAGGAATGAAAATGAATAACTGCATATTTGATCAGATTAGATCTGTCTTCTTAGTTTACTATATTGCTAGTGACTTAATAATGATTATCCTATTAATTATTAGCAATGTGCCTAATTCTCAAAAATAGTTAGAGGTGAAATAAACAGACATCTTCAAACAACAAGCTAGCTGAATTCTTATTGTCTCTATAATGAATATGTATTTGAATAATCTGAAAAACCAATTATAGATTATTCTGGATAAAGGCTGGCTCAAAGACTGAATACTGGCTTGAGTAACCAAAGATTTAATCAATTCTAGATGTTATCATGAAAATAAACATCTAATTAATGAGTTTGGTATAACTTTTTTTTTTTTTAATTTCAAAAAGATATGAACAGTTAATTATATTTTAAACGTAGTAATGAATTAAAATATCAAATGTTTTAAAGATTATTTAAAAAATTAAACATTAGTGTTAAATGAATTAAAACTTTATTTTAAATGCATTATATTTTGCAAAAACTTTTAATTACTTTATTTCAATAATATTTAATTAGTTTGTGAAAGTGTATTTAATTAAAGAATTGGATGAACACAATTAAAATATCAAATTTTTATAAATAATACAGTGAAAAGGGTAATTGATTTGACTTTGCATAATAAAGAACAATCATATTTCAATTTTTTTGTATGTGGAGAAAGCAAAGCAACGTTTAAATGTATATATTTCGAATTCATCTGTATTATGTATAATTGTTATTAACATTTACTGACTTTGTGACCATTTGAATAGTTAAAATGACTCAAAACAGTCGGGGCAGAGATTATAAATACATGAAACGGTCTTTAATTAATAAAGGTAAGCTCTTTATAAAGTTGTTTATGAAAATAAAAAAGCCAAATTTAGATCAAAATGATAACAGTCTGGTTCATCATTTACTGCTGGCTACTCTTGTTTCTGGGTCTAAAGTTTTAGTGGACAAAATATCAAGTTCGTGTACTTATTACTTAAACGGGTAGTTTTGTTTGTTTTCAGCATCTTTGTAACAATTATTTGATTGCCCCCTTATTTGAATGATTGCAAGCTTGAGGGTTGAAACATTAGTACAAGTTAATATTAACAAGTAAACATATGAATGTGTCCAAAATATATTTGTATCTTCTACTTATAAATATTTTTGCCTTAATTTATATAACTAATCTTCTATAGTTATTACTTATGAATCCATGACTTGGATATTTTACAGAAGAGCAATACAGAATATTCAGACCATTCAAAGAAATGTGGAGAGATGCATGTTAGGAGTAACAAGAAGAAATCAAAAACAAAATACATGGGTGAGAGAACAAACAGGTGTTACTGACATCATTGAAAGAATTAAAAGACTGAAGTGGTGTTGTGCAGTATCTATTGCTAGAAGAGATGATAATAGATGGACAGTTGAAATCTTTAACTGGATTCCAAGAGATTGTAAAAGACCTAGAAAGAGACCACATGTGAGATGGATGAAATGATGAAGTGTGTGGGAGTGATATGGAAAAGAGGGGCTTGGGATTGGAGAAATTGTTTGAACTTCGTGAGACTTTTACTCTGCAGTGGATTGATAATGTTTGAAAATGATGATAATGATAATGTAATATATTCAATTTGTTTTTATCGTACAGACATTTTTGCGTGTTACTTGCTTTTACTACTTTAGTGTTAATCAATTGAAGGCTTTTTCCTCCCGAGATCTTATAACATTAAGGCAGAAAAATGGGCATGTTTTTTTCAGTTAATCTGAAATTTTTTTTTTTTTTTACTACTCAGCTAAGAATTCGTTCTGAAACATTTTTTGCTCAGTCGCCATTCTTTCAGTGTGCTAAATCGTATAGGGACTCTTATTAAGAAATTAACATATTGCATATATGTTTTTATAATGTATACTAACATGTGCATTAATATTTGTTTAATGTACATTAATAATAATAATAATGCTTATTTACAAAATTGAGTTTGTTACCAGCATTATTCAAATGATTAATATCTGATAGTAGGTCGTTTTTTCCTCTTTACTCTAGTCAATTATTATATAATGAATAGTCCCCAGATAAATTACTGCTCTTAATATAAATTGGGAGATATGTGATGCTCTCTTTGTGTATATTGAACAGTTTTGCTTATTTTCAAAAAATATTAATTACTGTTGGAGATTTAATAAATATTTAGAGCATTTATTTTTGTTTAGTATTTTGAATTAGTCTCATAATTTTTTGTAACATCTGAAATCATATATATGTTTCTGCACTTCTTTGATATTTGAGGTATTATATATTTGAGCTTTTTTTAAATCTGGAATTTATCATTAGTTGTGCTGTTGATAGTGATGGCAAAATGATTGTGTAAAATCTAGTATATTGTTTAATAGAAATGTTTGCTCATATGATTGATCAATTATAACATTTTGCATATTTGAAATACAAACTTTAATACTACATTTAAACATGCAAATGTGTGTTTTTGCACACACCCATATATACATACACACATTTTTTTTCTTCACATTGAAATGTAATTGAAAGTTATTAAATGTTTGGTAGATCTTGAATTTAAAAAGGATGAAATACATAGAGTCAACATATTATTTCTGGCAGGCAGAATTTTATAAAATAAGAGTTTAACAGGGAAATGAATAATTTATAAGACAATTACTCTAACTATTAAATTTATCCTTTAGATATGAAGTATTATTAATTAGCTGCATCGTGTAAACATTATTTTGCAGGGAGATGATTGAGTGGTCTATAACAATTTATATTTTGTAGTATCTACATGGAAACCATTTTTGCTGTAAAACATTTTTACAGAATTACATTTAAAATAGCTATTATTTAATCCATAAAAGTAAAATGGTGTGCTTCAATTTCTAATTATTTATTGAATATTATGGTATTAAATTAATTTTTTATGCAATATTCATACTACTTATTTGTTTTTGAATAATAATAGAATATATTAGAAAGATTGTGTTAGTAATAATAAAGTAAGTAAATGAAAAGAAAACACCATTTTATTAAGGAAATTGCAAAATTTAAAAGAATTTGTATTAGGTATCTATTTTGAAGTTAAAATATATATTGTAAAGAAGCATATAGCTTAAGAGAAAAAGATGTAAAAATATTTATATAGTGATAAATAAATGGAATCATATTAAAGTATATATATATTACTTATTATGACATCCATATATTTATAAAGAGATAAGAAATTGCCACAAACATTGAGCGGCACATGGGATATTATGTATAATAGCATGCCATATAGAAAGTGAAAAGAAATTGCCTAAAAATAAATATAATAAAATATTCTATTTCCAGCCATTGAATATGAATTACAATAAATCAGGTTATGATGTTTAACTTTATTTGAACAAATTACTAATTTATAAAGTTATGGATAATAAATTATTTACACTATAGGGAATATATTATACATGAGTCATTGTACTTTAATCACTACTTATATTGTTACTTCAGCTAGACTAAGGCATGTTAACTGGTCAATTCTCAGGGTTAACTTAACTAACAATTTGATTAGTTACTAAATATAAATTGGAACAAAGGGAATTTTATTGAATCCAATATATATGTTCACAAACAAGATTATATGTGATTTACTATGTCAATTACTGATGACTTATAAAAATAATCTACTAATACACAAGATTATCATGTAGTTGAATGGGTGAATTTGTCAACCAATTAATAATTGATGTACTAAAAAGAGAAAAAAACAGATATTAATAAATTTCAAATGAAAACTCAAAGTCATTCTTTTTATATAAAATAAATGATATAAGTTTTATTCCAAGATTGTGATTTTTGTTTTATTCTTCAAATGTTCATTTTTTTAAAATATAAATCAAATAAAAGATTTGCTGATAATAAACATAACTTGCAGTTTATATTTTACATAGGAATTGTATAAAACTGTTAGGAAATTAAATCAATAAATCAATAAATAAATTGATGAAATCTTGTTAAATTAATAATTTAGGTTATAGATGTATTTCTTTAAAGTTGGATCAACAAACAGGATGATACAAAAGACAATATCAAGAGCTCCTTTCCACTATGCTATAAGAATTTATTCACTTTATTTTAAACCACTTCTTTTATTAGGAACATCAACTACTTGGGCTTCTTATTAATATAAGGCTTATATCTTAGCCTGAAAAGTTCAACATTTATTCTATAACTTTATTAACTTAGGGTTTATTAAACCTATCACTATATATATATATATGACAATAGATGGCGTTCTACCAAAAACACCGTCAAGCGTAAGTTTGTTTACATAAACATCAGAGCAAGCATTCACTATCTCTAACTTTAGTTCCACCTTCAGGTCATGATTTCAAGCTATTTGCTATCGTCAGTGAAGGACAGGAATAAGAAAATAGATCTAAACACAAACTCTGAGCGTTTATGAAACAGTTTCTATTCAGCTTGCAAGCGTGAATCTTTTAGACAAGTAATGTCGTCAAACTCAGCATAGCAAGCCAGATAGCTACATGGGTCTGAAATCAGTTCAGCATCACCACATAGTAGAAGCCTCTACAATATATATCATTGCAAGAAAGACCTCAAAGGTACATTTATGAAAAACAAAAACACAAGTTAAAACTTGCTAATGCTTGTATTTATGACAATAGATGGCGTTCTACCAAAAACACTGTCAAGCCTAAGTTTGTTTACATAAATGTCAGAGCAAGCATTCACTATCTCTAACTTTAGTTCCACCTTCAGATCATGATTTCAAGCTATTTGCTATCATCAGTGAAGGACAGAAATAAGAAAATAGATCTAAACACAAACTCTGAGCATTTATGAAACAGTTTCTATTCAGCTTGCAAGCGTGAATCTTTTAGACATGTAATGTCTTTAAACTCAGCATAGCAAGCCAGATAGCTACATGGGTCTGATATCAGTTCAGCATCACCACATAGTAGAAGCCTCTGCAATATATATCATTGCAAGAAAGACCTCAAAGGTACATTTATGAAAAACAAAAACACAAGTTAAAACTTCCTAATGCTTGTATTTATGATGGTGTTTTTGGTAGAATACCATCTATTGTCATAAATACAAGCGTTAGCAAGTTTCAACTTGTGTTTTTGTTTTTCATAAATGTACCTTTGAGGTCTTTCTTGCAATGATATATATTGTAGGGGCTTTTACTATGTGGTGATGCTGAACTGATATCAGACCCATGTAGCTATCTGGCTTGCAAGATGAATAGAAACTGTTTCATAAACACTCAGAGTTTGTGTTTAGATCTATTTTCTTATTCCTGTCCTTCACTGACGATAGCAAATAGCTTGAAATCATGATCTGAAGGTGGAACTAAAGTTAGAGGTAGTGAATGCTTGCTCTGACGTTTATGTAAACAAACTTATGCTTGACGGTGTTTTTGGTAGAACACCATCTATTGTCATAAATACAAGTGTTAGCAAGTTTTAACTTGTGTTTTTGTTTTTCATATATATATATCATCTGAGCCCTTATGTATAAGCAAAACATATATATAACAAGACAACTTCTAAATACAAATGTGGGGATAATATATAACTTCAAAATTTAATATTATAAATTGACCCAATCCTTTCAAAATACATCTAATAATAATATAATTAAAATAATTGAAGAGTTAAGACAATTATTAAATAATGATATAATTTGTAATATGGTTCTATGAAAATTTACATATTTATATACACCCCCTATGCAATTAAGTGTATTTATTATTTTACAATCTAAATTGATACATGAATTTTATTATTTAATATATGTATATAAAACGTGAATCAAATATTATATTAATATATATATATATATTATTACAATTGTTATTTTACTTTGGCATTTAACAATGTATTCGCACAATTTAAGATATAAAATTTCTTTAAAAAAAAATAAACATATATATATATATTAAAAATTGACTTTCATT
The DNA here is from genome assembly GCA_028023455.1 of Epiperipatus broadwayi. Taxonomy (NCBI): domain Eukaryota; kingdom Metazoa; phylum Onychophora; class Udeonychophora; order Euonychophora; family Peripatidae; genus Epiperipatus; species Epiperipatus broadwayi. Next base: position 1,686,990 of record JAQFVV010012426.1, on the reverse strand, counting down.
ATTATTAATAAGTTTAAACATTCAAAAAGAAACTTATAAGTTAGTTTATATATCACAAATATATATACTTTTATAAAGATATATTTTAAAGTGTTATTTAAAAAAAAATAGACATGTAAAACACAAAAAAAAAAAATGACAAATTTTAATTACCATTTAATTTTTTTTTAATATCTCTTCATTTCCCAATCCACTAATTATTTCAGGCGTTCTTTTGTTTTGTCCACCCCAGAGTAGATTGAAATAACTTTAAAATATGTACACATACTATTAATGAATTTATAGATTTTCTGTTATTGGAGCAATTGATTCCAGACATTCTCTTTATATTCAACTATAGAAATAATTAAATTTGACTATTACTTAGGAACATTAAAAGAAACTTAAAGTTAAATAATATATATATATAGCTATTTTTCTGAAGTTAGTTTGCAAATGCAAGTTTAGTTTCAGACTGCATAGTTTACTGGATTCCAATAGTGAAATAAGTTAGGCCAAAATGGCTGAAATTTCCCCGGATAATAAAGTTCACTTAGCCAAAAAAAATTGATGTTATCTTGGTCCAGTAATTATTATATTGATATCCAAAAGAAGAATTTGTAGAATAGACAAAATAAAGTTATGACTTTTTTCTTTTGCTGTTTTATTAATGGTGATTTTGTTCCTTGTTTCCATAGTAATCTTTGTTTTATTGTTATAACTCACACACTAACTTAAAAATCTTTAACATTGTTGATTGTTGATTTTAAAATATTTTTTTAAACACCAAAGCAAAAATAATGTTAATAAAAAAAAAATATTACATTGAAAAATTTATTTTTACAATCTACAAAATAAATAAATAAATAAACAACCCAAAATAATACCATTACATCTTTTATAATTTCAAAAAAATAATAATAATAAAAGTACAATCTAATTATAACTAGCAATTTAAATGCTACTGTTGATAATTATTTATATACATACACACTCACGAATTTATATATATCCATAGCTATTAAAATCTCACCATCACAAAACAAAGCACATATTGCAATAAATAAATAAACATAAACTAAATAAAAACAATAATAACAATAACAACCTATTTACAAATCCTTAAGTAAAAACTAAATCAAAGAGATTTTTTTTAAAACTATACTGGCACTTCAAAAGAAAGGGTGCACTTTCCATCCCTTACAATATATATATATATATTATAATAAAAATAATAAATTTAACGGTAACAAACTATTATAAACAATCCTTAAATTCGCAGAAGTACTTTCGGTTAATTTCTTAAACCTGCCTCAACTGCCATTAAATTAAAAAAAAAAAAACAAAGTGTAAGCAAATGTCATCAATTCAAATTCCAAAAATCTCATATTTTAATGTTAACAGCTTGTCTATTTGTTAAATGCATTTTATTCCTATTTATAAAAATTGCCTCCTTAATTTTTCTTTTATTGTAGTTTCTCTCTTCATGAAGATATTTTCACATTTTCAAAATCAAATTTAAATTTATATTTACATGTTTTTTCATGATCAAAGAAAACTGAAGGAATCATTAAATCACCATTATTTTTATTTTTTACATGCTTATATAACAATTCATGCTCCTTTAATCTCTTCTCAATACTGCATCTAGATTCACCTATATATGATAGCGTACAATCACAAAAAAAATTGATAAATGACATTACTTTTCTGCTTGACAGGTATGACATCCTTAGAATTATTGACTAATTTATTAATATTGTTTGGAACATAGAATGAAACATTAAACACATTCTTATACATATCCTTAAAAAATTTCTCTTGTGGATTTGAAATAAATGGAATGGATATCCATTGTTTATTATTAATCTTCATTTCCTTTAAACCATTATAACTGTTTTTAAATTGACATAAAGTATTGCTTATTTGTTCCATTTATAACCAATAAACAATGGACATTTATTCCATTTATTTCAAATCCACAAGTGAAATTTTTTAAGGATATGTATAAGAATATGTTTAATGTTCCATTCTACGTTCCAAACAATATTAATAAATTAGTCAATAATTCTAAGGATGTTATACCTGTCAAGCAGAATATAGGTGTATCTGGTACAGTATTGAGAAAAGATTGAGGGAGCATGAATTGTTATGTAAGCATATAAAAAATAAAAATAATGGTGATTTAATGTCTCCTTCAGTTTTCTTTGATCATGAAAAAAATGTAAATATAAATTTAAATTTGATTTTGAAAATGTGAAAATTCTTCATGAAGAGAGAAACCACAATAAAAGAAAAATTAAGGAGGCAATTTTTATAAATAGGAATAAAATGCATTTAATAAATAGACAAGCTGCTAACATTAAAATACGAGATTCATGGGATTTGAATTGATGACTTCTGCTTACGCTTTGTTTTTGTTTTTGGTTTTTTTTAATTTAATAGCAGTTGATGCAGATTTAAGAAATTAACCAAAAGTGCTTCTGTGGATTTAAGGATTGTTTATAATAGTTTACCGTTAAATTTATTATTTTTATTATAATTACAATTTTGTTTTAAGTAACAAAGATTTTATCTATATTATATATATATTTAAAAAAGAAGAGAGAACAAACATAGAGCTAAGACTACAAGTAAATATTTTGAAGAAAACCTGTTCTAATAAAATATAAAATAAACATAATTGTAGGCCCATGAAACTGTATAAATAAAAAAAATGGTTGGCAAGCTTGTTCAGATGGGTAATACATAAGTATACTCAATGTAACATATTAACTGTCTATTAACAAATAAGCCAAAGTCACCTCAGCTTCATTATTGCATTTTTTTTCTTGTTGAATGTAGGTTTCATTGAAGTATTTCACAATAAAATATGCAGGTGACTATATATTTTGCAATAGATTTAAGAAAATTAAATTCAAGGCAAAACTCTCCATACAGTAGTGCCACCCTGTACCAACCAGAGTAATCAATAGATGGTGATCATGTGATGCTTAAAATTAAATTCACTGAAGAAAATCTGAAATTTTAATATTTAATGGGAAATGTAAAAATTGAAGAATGACAGATGAGAGATGTTTCTCTTAAAGAAGTGGAGTCATCGCATCTGCCTTGCAAGCAAGTAGTTGGTTGCAGACGGTTGTGAGTTCGCTTCCTGGCCAATGCTATGACATATGGGGGGGGGGGAGAAGTGAAGCATAGGTATTCAGGTATTTTGTAAAGTAGGAAAAAGAATTACATAAGCAGGAATTAAATTTTGAGAAAACAAGCAAAAAATATAATAGATCTGATTAAAAATCTGGCATGTTTTTCATATAACAAATATGGTATATATAAAGTAATTTTGAATGGGATATCAATATCTGCATTAACTTTTGGATGTGGCCTACTTTGAATTGACCAGGTCAATTAGAAATTTTTAGAGAAAATTCTAAATTAAAGTAGATAAATATGCATTGGAATGAATTGTCATTAGCAAATAAGACTATTCAAAATGCTATGGGTGGACTTTGTTTTTAATGAGAGAAATTAAAAATAAATTAAAAATATTCAGAAGGTTTTAATATATGAATAAAATATTTATTAATAAAAATAGGTTTAATTGGGTTATACAGAATGGACAAGAAACATGTTGGACAAGAAAAGATAAACATCTAAAGAATATATTATGGAGTACATAATTATATGGGGTATGAAAAAAGGATAGTTATGTTGGTTAAAGAAAAATAATTGGAATTGTGGAAAATGAATATGAATTTGAAGAAAAAGAATAGTTTGGAGTTTATAAAGATGTAATTCTGAAGTGATTTTCATATTATTTAGTATGAGAACAGAAGATTTAGTTAATGAAGAAAGAAGACTAAAATAAAAGGATCTGGATTGTAAAAGTAATTTTTGTGGAAGAGGTAAAGAGAATATTGAACATTTACTGTTGAAGTTTAGGAAATTAAAAGATGGGATCAGGATAAATTGTATGATGAGTGAGAGAAATTTAAAGGTAAAGTGAGATTTTCTGATTTTTTTTTTTACTCACGTCTTTAAAAGAAATTGGATAATATGAAGACAGAAAAATGGAACTAATCAAAACAGTTTTTATAAAATGAGTTCGGGGGTGGGGGTGATGTATCAAGATTAGAGAAATAGGGGAATAAGGAATATGAAAGATTCTGAAGTGACTTTATTATTATTTGGTAGAGAGCAGAAGATTTAGTTATTGAAAAAAGAAAACAAAAATGAATAAGGATTTGGATTGTAAAAGTAATTTTTATGGAGGAGGGAAAGAGAATATTGAACATTTATTTTTGGAGTGTAGGAAATTGAAAGATGATCAGGATAAATTGTATGATGAATGAGAGAAATTTAAAAGTAAAGTGGTGAAAAATGCAGAGATTTTCTGATTTTTTTTAAAAACTTACATCCTTATAAGAAATTTGATAATATGAAGATAGAAAATGAAACTATCACAACAGTTTCTATTAAAATAAGGTTGGAGGGGGGGGGGTAAACCAAGACTAGAGAAATAATTGGTTAAGAAAGAGTAAGAAATAGATTAATTTATTGGGGTATAAGAAATTTGGAAGGAAAGAATGTTTAATTTTACCAATAAGATTTCTGAAATTTCTGACTTAAGGAGAAGTGATTAAATCTTAGGAGATAATTATAAACTTAAATTTCAAGTTGTTGTTAAGTGATTTAATAAATAATATAGTGGAAATTCGAACTAATACTGTAATCCAATAATTGCAATGTATGATCGTTTTTTCAAATAATAATGTCCTGGAATAATTGGAATTGTCAGTACTTTGAATTTTCATTATCTAGAAAATTATATTTTTAAAATAATTAATTCAGAAATAGTAAAGCCAAATAACAGATCTTAAAATTGTTTTTATCAATTTTCTATAAAAAAACATTTTTATGTGTAAGTTCTAAGTTGTCACTAAACTTTAATCTTGGTCTGTTTTACTTTCCTGTGAACAATTTGCTGTCTTTAGGAACTATTGGAAAGGATGTTTTTTTTACCGAATTTAAATGGAACAGTAGTGCTATCAATAAATGTACACGCGTGTGTGTTTTGTGAGTTCAAAGTAATTACTCAGTGTTTTAGGGGATTTTTTTCTCTGGTAACCAAGTTCATCAAATCTAACTGTTATTTTACATTGAAAGATAAAACAAAAATATGAAAAACAGTTTGAATCTTCATCAACCAGCAATTGATGATGATCCTGCTAAATATTGCCGTCTCATTTCCTTATTCTATGGGGAAATATTCCAGTGCATATTTCTAGCTGAAAATTAAATAGAAATTATTCTAATTGCCATCCCAAATGTTATGATATTTTAGTAACACTCTGTGAATAAATGTATGTTTGAAATTCAGAATTTATATTTATTTACAAAAGGTGTTGGGAGTCTGGTTTAAATATTATTCGGTAAAAGTCTGATGACAACAGCCATTTAAATGCTATATTTATCTATTGTGTGTCTAGAAAATTGCTGGGTGATGTTTTAATAGTTTTTCACTCTTATTTTATCCTTTAGCTAAAAATAACTAGATACTTGTTTTCTAACTAATATTGATAGATGTCGGGGTTGGCTTTGGTTTGAGGACACAATTCTAAGCATATTTTGATATTAGAAAAATTTCCAAGTTTTACCAAACCATTTTTTTTTTGTTTGATTGATATAGTATATTGTTTTTGTAATTAAATAATTGTAAATGTTTTAATGTTCTTTTGTAAAAATTTGAAAGTTCATCAAAAAGTAAATTTTGTCAATTATGCCACGATAACTCTATTTCACATTCATATGGTTCAATGGTATTCAAACTTTTTTTAGCTAGAAATCATAACAAGGGTATATATGTGAGTTTTTAAGTAATTTTCTATACACGAATTGTCCTAAATAATTGGATTGCTCAGATCTTAATACTGTACATAAAGCACAGGAATAGAAATGCTGTTTATTTTTTACAAATAAAGTCTTAGAGAAGCTGTAAGTGGTAACTTACAGAAAGTTGGTGTATTTTTATTGCTTGTAAGGAATCAGAGAATTGCTGAATGATTGGTTGAAGCAGGGCATCCAAATATGTAGAACACCCAATAATCCCAGGAGTAACATAAAAATAAAATCTGCTAAAATCAAATTTTACAGAAATCAGAGGGGACTGGAAAGTGAATGCTAAACATTATGGAAGATTGTAGCAAAAAAACATGTAATAAATTACCACAGGCATTATCATACAACTGATTACTCTAGTATTACCAAAAGACTCCATCTTTACATTCACAAGTAGAAAATTTATGGCTGATCTGTAAATTTAAAGATTGTTTTCAGTATGAATGCTTTTGGTGAGAAACAATGATGTTACTGGTATATTATGAATGCTTCTGGTGAGAAACAATAATGTTACTGGCATAAAAACTATAATGGATTACTAGAAGGATATAATATGTTTAAATCAATCATTGTTTCATTTTTCTAGCATAAAAGTATTTATATCTGGTGATTATTTAAAGAGGATTGTCAGCCATATTACTTTGTCTCAACTGAAAAACCTATTGGTGGAAGCGTTATTTTTTGAAGATATATATTATAATATACTCTGTATGGACATGTCTCATCTGCAAACCATTTCAGTATTTTAGTCTAGTTTTTTATATCTCTTGATGCAGCTATTTTTATATAATTACCAGATGCACCCAGTGTTACAAAGGCCCACAGTTTTTTTTATTGATTGCTTTAACAAATTTTTTTTTAAAGATTTGATATAAATTAAACCAAAAATATTAAATGTGAGAAACACTGATCTGATAAACTGTCATTGTGGCACCATACAAAAACTCCAGGCTTTCAGCCTATCATTTTTGTAATTAAACAAGGCAAAACTCTCCATACAGTCATGCCACCCTGTGCCAACCAGAGTAATCAATGGATGCCAGAAGGCTTGTGCATAAAATCCCTATCTAGGGCCTACTCACTGATGAAGGCCACAAGCCAGAAACTAATCTGGGGATATTGGATGAGTAGGCACTAGATAGGGATTTTATGTACAAGCCTTCTGGCATCCATTGATTACTCTGGTTGGCACAGGATGGCACTACTATATGGAGAGTTTTGCCTTGTTTAATAACAATTATGTGCTTAGTATAAGAGATAGTGATCATGTGATACTTTTGTAATTATTGGTTACTTAAACAATTTTTTTAAAGATTTAATGTAAATTAAAACATTTTAATATATAAATAAATTTGTGAATTGTAATAAAGCTAAATTAAAATTTACATTTTTAAATATATTTGTTATATTTGATAGCATTAAATATATATTTACTAGAGCAGCCTTTGAATAAAAACATTTTTTTTTCTTGATAGTAAATATCACAACTAATCATAATAGTTTTTTTTAGCTGTATTAGTAGTTATGATTTATTATACAAAAATGCCCCTCGTATTTGTAATATTTTTTTATTAAGTATAATGTTTGTATTTTTTTTTAAAGGTTTAATGTAAATATATTTTTCATTACACATTACTAAGTATGTTGTTTATCTGAATTATATTAGAGGATTGTCAGACTTGACAGTACGGAGTGCCTTAATGCTGAATTACGAATTGTTGTATGAGGCTGTTTCTACAGCTGGCTGGGAGCCTTTATCATGAAATATATACTATATTGTAGTTAAAAGCACTTATACTGATTTTTTTTTCTCAATGCAAAAACGTAATGGTTGTGAATTTGTCAAGTGATATCAGACAAAGATTCATACATTTACCAATCAGACAACAGAGAAAATACAGCTTTTATATATAAGATTATCATATTTCAAGGTGACAGATACCAATTCATGCTGTCAAATTATTTTTTCATTCCATAAAGCCTAAACAATGTCCATCAACAGCAAAAGATGTTTTGTGTGTGTGTATATATATATATAGTATTTAAATAGGTCATATATCTTTGAATAGGTGAAATGATTTGTGCTAGATACTGAGGATGGTCATTGTTAGTATCTTATGGATTAAAAAATACTTCCAATGGCCTTATTTAAATGTTATTGAACTGCATTGGGGTATCCTTGCACAGTAGGTGAGAAATTATTTCTCTCAACAATTGTCAATGTCTTCAATAATTCTTTAGGCATTGTGTAACTGCTATTTAATTCCATCATAAGTAATTCTTGAAGGATCTTTGTGAATTGTCCTTCTTTGGTTTACTATGGAATTAAAATAACTAATCACTTTTTGTCAACAAATAATTAGATCTTTAGATTCTTGAATATCAAATTTTAAAGTAACTTTCTTCTTAAAATTTGATATTCAAGAATCCAAAGATGTAAGTTTGACTCCTATGATTATTATTGGTCAGGCCAGCAATATCTGAAGATGAGTGGAAAATAACATTTGAAACATTGTGCAATCTAATAACATGTGTTGTCTTTGTGTGCTACTAATAACAGTTGTTTATAAGTAATTAATTGGGTTCATTGAGTTACCTTTTATCAGCTATCTGAAATATGTGTGTGTCTGTACTTAACAATAATTATTTATTGAAAAACAAATTTGCTTGTCATTTCAAGAATCTTCTCTTTTTTGTTTTATTTATTATCAAATATTTCTAACTCTTCTCTTTCTTTAAAATATTCAACTACTTCCTCATCCTGTTTTCCTCTCAACCTCAAAATATATACCCAATACAAATTCTTTTTCATTTCATAATTTCTTAATAAAAATGATGCATTTTTCATTTACTTTTCTTATTATTGCTAACCCAATCTTTCTAACCACATTCTATTATTTTCCAAAATCACAATATAACAACTTCCAATGATTTCCTCTCTTGTTTTTTTAATTATTCAAATCTCTACATCATATAAAGCTTCATTTAGGAAAATAAAAAGTTAAAAAAAAACCAGCAACTCAGTCCTCTTATTTATATCCAATTTTCAGCCACTTTCATAAATAAATTTATCACTTGCAGTTTTCAGGCTGGTTGTTGATGGTGTTGCAGCACCATCTGACAACGGCAGTACGGTCCCTCCACGACTACCCTTATTTGATGTATTATTTATTCTTATATCCATAATTATTACCATATCATTAGCAAAGCTAATATCATCCTTATCAGTACAAACTTGATTTAGCTATTTATTTAAATATTAAACATATTGTCATTCTTTCCTATACTTTAATCAACATTAGTCTTTTTATAAGAAATACAATTTAATAATTTTAATAAAAATCTTAGTTTGTAGATTTGGTTATTATGCAAATTGGTCAATAGTCTTTCTTCCAATTCATATTATTTTTCCTCAAATAATCCAGTTTAATCTAATAAATGCCTTTTTAAAATCATGAAATGGATATCATCTTAGATCTTTCAATAATAGTCCACTCATTTCAACTGCTTCTTTGTCATAATTGATCATTTGCTTAGAGCACCATTCTATATTCACTGTTCACGAATCATATAGGTCTTTGATTCAATTTTCATGTCTGCTATTATTGGTCAGACCAGCAAAATCTGATGAAAAAAGTAATGTAATTGCAGCATTTATGTTCTATTCTAATTAAACCAAGCAAAACTCGCCATACAGTATTGCCACTTGGTGCAAGCGAGAGTAATCAATCGATGCCAGAAAGCAATACACAGAGTGGCGATGCTGTATGGAGAGGTTTACCTGTTTTAATAACAGTTATAAGCAAACTAAGAAATGGTGGTCATGTGATGTTCTATTCGAATGTGGGTGCCATTACAACACTTAATGTATTTTAGAAATTATAAATAAAGTTTGATTAAACAACAATAATTCAATTAGATGCTTGAAATAATCCATTTTATAAATTGCAAGATCTTTACTGTGTTACATATATATGTGAATTCAATCTGCTCATCAGATGATTGATATTACTTATTATTTATACCTTTACATGTTCGATATTTTCAGCAGCATTATGGTGCGTATAAAATAATCATGGTGTAAAATCTTTACTTTTATTTAATTTCATTAGATTTTTTTTTCTAAATGAATGTAAATATAGATAGAATTTTTAACTACTTGCCCATGTGCTAAATTATGAATCCCAACTAATTCTATATGATCTCCCCTCTTCCTATAGCTTTTATGAACCTTTAATTACAGCATTTACAATTTTTAGTTCTATTGTAACACTCAACCAATCTCACCCTTGTCTATCTTTTTTTTTCTTAGCAAATATGAAGTCTTATTATTTCCATAATATAAATCACTTAAAACTCTTTTTTCATTTTCAATCTATTTATTCTTTCTACTAATAAATTTTTATGCTTTAATTTTTTCAAACAACAAATTTTCTCTTGGAAGATTTGAAATATAGGCATTTTTATACCTGGAACTTAATTGTAAATATAGGGGATTTGAACTCAGATGTTCAAGCAACTTTCAGCTATCCATACTATCTCATTACCAATATACATGACCACACGCATGTATAAGAAATAATCACCAATAAACATTTTGTGCTGAATTGGCTCTCATCAGTTGGTACAGATTATCATTTCCTACACACACACACACATATATATATATATATATATTGGTGATTATTTATCTTTTCTACATGTGTGTGGTCATGTGTATCGGTAATATGAAATAGTGTGGATAGTTGAAGGTTGCTTGAACGTCTGTGTTCAAATCCCCTATATTTATTTTTCTCTTGTATAAATTACAAATTTATCTCTATTTAACTAGATAGGTTTTATTTCTTTCCTTATTTGTTTGTAATTCAATAAATAAGGAAAGTCCATTATGCAGGATAACATTAAATAATTGTAACTATTTTACATCTTAGCACTGCTTTCCACCAGGTCGTTCATATGCACAGCATACAGATAGGTAAGTGGAAAAAGGAACATTTAGATTAATTAATATTCAAGTTTTTAAATTTATATATACCACTTGCATGATAGCTCACTGAGAAAATACAAAAAGGTGTTGTTTATCACAAACAACACCCACTCAATAAATAAAAGAGATCATGCGAGTGGTATATGTAAGTTTATTCATTAATCCAAATGTTCGTTCTCCCCCTGACCTGTCTTTGTAAGCTGTCAAATAGTTACAATTGTTTAATCTTTTCTATATAATGGATCTTCCCTTACTTAAATATTCTATTACTCCTATCTCATTATATATATATAATTACATTTTTTTTCGTTTTATTTGTTTTATGTCTCAATTCATTATAATGTTTTTATACATACTTGAATACTTATACTTTTCCTTCTTCAGTTTTTAATTTTGTTAGTCATCTTTATGTTGACTCAATGAATATTTGTTCAACTTTTTAAAAATTAAACATTTTCTTTGAATATTTCTTTTCATTTGAATTTACTTTATCTTTTTTACTTTGTTATTACTTACTTCATCATGCTCCTTGTCATTATTTGTGTGTATTTTCTTATTTAACAGTTATGACAAATCTTTTTTTAAATTCATTTTACACATAATAAATTTAATCTTACTTCTATTATTATTAAAATGGGATAAAGTCTAAGGCAATTCTAAACAACTACTTCAGCTTCCAAATCAAGATGCTTCAGATTTGCCTATATAAATGAACATTTAGGTTAAAGATAAGACAGCCCCTCTTATCTTTATAAAAGTCATTATCTTGTGTCATGATTTGGAAGGTTCCCTCTATCGGTGAAAATATGCTTGATTATTACGAATTTTAAAGCGCATTGAATACAGGTTAAAGCCTGTTTAAAGTATTTAAATGTATTTTTAATGAGGATACCTGTGATTATTCTTAATTAGTATATTATCCAATCAAAATTTATTTGTACCATCTTACTCAATAATCTCTTATAAGATGTAGAGTATTAAGCGATGGCAGAGTGTCAAATTCGGAGGGGGGGGTGAAGAGGATTAGATTTTCAGTCCATTTCTCTCACTTCTTGTACACAAACTTATTATGAATTACCAAGCAATAAACCTTTCAATTCTTTGTTTAGCTTTTATAATCTTATACTAGCATAATTCATGGAACTTATTTTTTCTTAAATTTAATATACACTTTTGGGCACAGATATCTCCATTTATCTATAGAGCCAACTACTAGAAGATTGAACAGTCAGTGGAATCTAGATAATAGAGTTACTATATTCTCATTCTCAAAGATTCTGGTTTATAACCTTAGGAATTTCAAATCCATAGTTATTGATTAAGACTATAAGACAACTTTTTAGTTGTAGGTATAATAATAAAACTGTTTAATGCTCTCAAGCTTATTTCATAGATGGTTTTGGAATAGGATTATGCAATTTTTTTGATTAATCAAGCAGAATTGTATGAGAGATTAGTATTCAGTGAATGGATGGTAAATTATTTGAAAAGTTAATAAATATATAAATAGCAATTAATTAAATATATATATATGTTTATTAGCCGAATTTGAGTTTTATTTATTTATTTTTAAGGAACAACGGCCTTATATACATTTTTATCTATGCATCCTGCTATCGTCAGCAACTATCCAAGCCCCGAAACTTTTGAAGAAATCCAATTTTTTAATGGACATAATTATTACAAGGGCCTTGACTGGTAAGCAAAATATTATTATATATACAATAAAATATTTAATTCTCACTTAAATATATATATATTCTAAAAATTAAGTATTGTAATTTTAATTTATCAATATTTTTATCATTTTTTCTTTCTGTATCTCAATATCTCTATTAAAGCTGAAAACATTGATTTATTACCCGAAATTTCTTTTATATATTTTTTTAAAAAAAAATTCTTTTATATTTTTGCATCTATTTAATCTAATAATTGATTCAGTTAAAGAAACAATTACTTTTCTGATAAGTATTGGGGGGGGGGGTGATGTCCATTGTGTTTTAATGATTTTACAAACTGTGCTGAATTCAGCTTATATGTGCCTTTTCTCTTTCAACTCTTTATGTCTCTGATTCATTAAAGATAGTAATGAAATTTATTTTGTTTTGTTTTTTATATAAAGAGATTTTCAAGATAACTTCCATCAGAATATTCAAAGAATTACTGATTCTCTACTAACTAGTTGTTCATCTGCTGCCACTAAAGGCAACAATATAAAATTGGTTTTGTAATAAAGTCTATTTATATAGCGCTGACTATGTATGTAATATAGAGATGGGAAATAAACCTTTGGTCATGCAAACTTCACAAAATTATATGCATGCACTCAGGTGCGTGTAAATTTGTGAAGAATCGCATAACCAAGATTTATTTTAGTTTCTCTTTTCTGTATTAAGTAATATTTACTAAGGCTGTAACCTCAAGTATATGCGCTTGAAAAATGCGAAGGTAGGGACCTCTACAGGTCTTAACTACAAGCTTATGCTGTATTAAAATTGGTTTTAATAAAATTCCCGAAATCATATTCTTTATGTCACAGAAGTATTGCTAGAACATCTACCTGTCATGCCTACACTTTAGGTTTGATATTGGGCTGTGTAATTTTTTTAAAAAAACAAAAAACAATTCATCAGACTTTTTCTCTGTGATGAATTGATGGGAATGTTTTTGCCTTTCAATAGGCTATTTAAAAACTATTACTTTACTTACATATATAAGATAATTAAAATACAAAGAAAATTTTAAAAATATGTAGAATAAAGTAATTAATTATGCCAGTGTTTTTTCAATTGTGATTTAATGAGATTATTGTAAATGAAATATTAAAAACTTATGGACCCAAATTTTGTATAGAATGATAACGAATATTACCAATGCCAAAATACTATGATAAATCAAAATGTGCAAAGTCTTTGATGTACATATAAGTCATTATTTATGCAAAAAAAATTCTGACATACCCAAAGTTTATGGAAAACATGCAAAATATTCAAATTTCATTACATCTTTTAAAGTTGAATAAATAATTCAACTTAATGATATGAGGGAGGTTGCCTTTCATAGATAAGTGCAAACTTTTATTTTTTATTTACCAATAAACGACATTGAATGATTTATTCAACTTTACAATATAAAAGAAAAAAAAAGTTTTGTTTTTCCCAACAGGATAATGTTAATAATTTTATATTACAAAATTGTTGCTCACCAAACATCTGTTATGTTAAATACCATTAGAAATATGATGTTTCAAATAATATATATAGGAAGTTTGTGCTGTGAGAAACTTGTTTGGTGAGCGTACACTGGATATTTAGGGATAATCCATTTCAGGCCACAGTCTGGATCAAAATTATCGTCTAACCCAAGTATTTAATAATAAAAAATATAAAATCAAAATATAAATGTAAAAATTATAAAATTAATTGCTATATTCAAGTTTCCTACTCTGTATTTACCGTACTTGAAAATTTGAAAGTTTATTTTTAATGAAAATAAAATCAAACTTAATAGGATTAAAAAAAAAAAAAACTTTATTTAAAAAACATAGATTTCTGAAAAAAAAAATTTTTTTTTTCACGTTCTCATTTAAAAATGAGTTGTTATTTTTTAAATTCTGCGTTAGTTTTCTAATTCAGTTTTTTTTTTTTTTTCATATGTCATAGCATCGACCGGGAGGCGAACCCCCAACCGTCTGCAAACAACTTCTTGCTTGTAGGGCTACTGCGCTGACCTCACGGCTAACAACTCTTGACTTCTAATTCAGTTTTTCTGGCCTATTATTAAAATTATATACATACGTAGAGCAGAATAGTGGAAATGCTCTGAAGTATCTTGCATTTTATATCAGCCAATATCAATTATTATAAGATTTGCTTTTATTTTAACAATTTTAATTTAATAAAAAAATGTTTCTGTCCTCGTGATCATTACAAGAAGATGCGTTTTAATGATTTATTATGAGTCTGCTTACAAATAATTCTGAATAACATATGAGAACGAGAGTATTCTATAATATGATTATAATCTTAAACGTTGCATATTTAAGCTTTAGTCTATAAATAGACAAAATAAGATAGATCACATGACCCTATTCTCTTAAGCTTGTAAGTTATCTAGTGTCTGAACCTATCCTGGCACCTCTCTGAGGAGTGCCAAAGCACGAAACCATGGTTAGGGGTTGGGGAGGGGGGTCCTAACAGAGATATTTTAAATGCTGGCTCTGGCTAAGCATTTATCACAAAGCTTGTTGAGGAATTGGCAATCCTCATTGTTTATTTATGAGCTGTTGCAATTAGTAATATTTCTTATAATTTTATAATTATCAATTATACATTACACAGAGATACTATAAAATCATATGGCACCATTTCTTATGTTTATACAATATGTTAATACAGTAGCAACTGTCTCCATACATACCTAGTGTAAGCTATAGAATCAATGGCTTGCACTAGGTGGCGATATTCTATGAAAAAAGTCTACACTGTGTATAGATCAAATTTTATAGAATGTATTAATTTCATGAGTCAGTAATTGCCTACATGAATTTTCCCAGGTCTACTTTTTAAAGTAAACATTTGCTATAGAACTAAGAGTAATTATAAAATGTTTATATTTGGTGAACTGCAATTTGACGGCTTTTGGGATGATTTGTAATGTTTGATTGTGTATATTAATATGTCAGTGTGCATGATGATATCTGTAATGCATATATTTATAAACTTGCTTTAAAGTAAACTGTAGTAAGCAAATATTCAAATTATACATATTTTTACTTAATCGCTTGAATGTTATTTATGGTAAGAAAAGCTTATGATAACTGTGTTTTGAATCAAGTTAACGCTTTCGATATCTTAGTTATGATATATTATATTCAGCTTTTTTTATCATAATGTCCAAGCACTTGAAAATCGAATATATATATTTTCACGTGTCATAGCATCGGCCGGAATTAGAACCCGCTAACCCAGGACAACTGCTTGTAAGGCAGCTGTGCTGACCTCTGGACCACCAACGCTTGACAAATTAGCATAAGAAAAGTCGCTACTTTTGAGAATTATAATAATTTTCAATTTTATTTATAATTTATTTGACAAGTTCCTATTTCTCTCATCTGCTGCCAAGTTGTATTTATTATTATATTCTGTTATTTCTATAGATGCACTTTTTTTTCTTGCTAATATATATATATAACAGTATACTGAAATTTATTGTTTATTTCTTGTGAATGTTTTAATCCCTTTATCATATGTCATTAGCAGGCATTTTATGCACACATTTACATATTTAAATATATTTTTAAGTTATGCCAACTATCAAATCATTTAAACATAGTAATAATTTGAATAATTTGCAGTTTGCAATCACCTCTGATTACATCTAGATTAAAGTATATATACTATGTTGTTTTTAAGTATTATATATATAAATCTCTGAAGAAGAACTACGATAGAATGGTTAACACTAAATTTATATATTAAATAATCAAAACATTAAATTTGCAATTAAGTAATATTTTGAATTAAAATAAATAAATTTGCCCTCTGGTGTTTAGAGCAGCAGTGGTGAAGAGATCCAAGTCTTTGAATTATGTCCCAATCTGTTGTTTCTGGTGGTATTATTTTATACGAATTCTCAAATAATAAACAATTTGATTGTTTTTAATTGTACTATAAAATTTCATCCGATTAGCATCAGTTATAGAATGTTTATTTCTGATTAATAATTCGTCCAGCTGTTCAATGTTATTAGGTAAATGGGTATTTGGTTATGCTTATCTAGAGGTTAGAACTGAAATTAAACTTATCTACTGAAATTGGCAAGAAAAGTAAATAATAATACTGGTCCGGTGCCCCTCCATTAGACTATTAGAATCTTTTGTCGTGTAATGTGTTTAATGGCTACTTTGGGTTTTTGTTGTTACGTATATTTTTTTCAACGAGCAAATAATTTTTAAAATTTTTATTACAGTTTATTTTTGGGTTTATCTTATTGGTAAATATTTTATTAAAAAAAAAAAGGGGGGGGGGGTAAAAAAATTAAAACTTGCTTTAAAAAAACTAATTTTATATATATATTTTTTACTTTTAGCTAGATTAAATGTTACACATTTATCAGTTTCTCCATTTTATTTAAGCCTTAAATTTATAGATATTTTAGATTTATATTTTAATGATATTGATCAAACTTTAGAAGGAGATTTTTTTTAAAAATTATTAAAGATTAATGTCATTTAAGAATTTATACATATTTGAAGAAGGGGGAGGTGATGGTAAAATATAACAGCTGTTCTTATTTCTTAATGTGTATTTTTTTAAAAAAATTATTAGTATAGGGGGGGAGGAGAGCACTGCTAATGTATAATCACTTAGATGTTTTTTTAATCCTAAGATTAATTGCGTATTAGGCATCAATAATCTTTATAAAATTGAAAAATTTTCATATCAAGTTTAGTTGGCAATTATATTTTCTTTAAATCTTCTAAAGATGGCTTTAAGCAAATGGTGAACTACAGATCAGCGATTACCCTATTACTTTATCCTTTGGGCAGAAAAATTAAAATACATAAGTTTTAAACATATCACCCATCTTCTTCTATATCGATATATATATTGTTCATATTTTTTTCTTATTTTATAATTTATTATTCGAAGTAGGCAGAGACCGAGTGGCCGACTCTGAAGCGAAACGTTTTTGGATCCTTATTACAGCTAAGTCACGATGTTTATGAACTTCTAACCTATAACACATTTGAAATTCGTAGTTGAGGTTTTAGAACACTCCAACTCTTAAGTTAGCAATTGTAAACAATGTCAACTAATGCTTCATGAGTCTATGTGGTGCTATAATTTTGATTCACATATGGTCATTGTCTCTCATAAGAAAGGTACACCCTTTGTATATATTTAAAGATAATTTTATTCCTAGAGCAGTTCTTTTCACTATATTCTGAGCTGTATATTAATTTACTAAATAATAAAGATATTGAACACGCCAGCGAATCATTATACCTATCCTAACTATTTGAATTAGTGTATATATATATATATGGTTGATATTGAACTGATTTGATTTACAAAATGGATTATGCTAATGTATAAGGAGTCAGATTGACCTTAGGTCAACATGGGTGTGACAAGAATCTCAGCCTCAAGGTGGCCTTTGAGCGTTCCATCATCAGATTTTCAATTGGATGGATGGTTGAAGAGTTGGAGTGTGGAATAGATTGAAGCCTGTCCATTAAAGTATAAGGGTTGACTATCTTAATGTATATCTGAACACTTGTGGCATATATGTGTAGAGATGGTAATCTGGACCAACTGATGATTGCTGGTTTAGCATGAAATACGTAAATTGGTGATTATTTATCTTTTCAACATATATGTGTTCAAGTGTATCAGTGTTATGAGATAGTGTGAAGAGTAGTGGGTCGTGTGAAAGTCTGTGCTCATATACCCTATATATTACATATATAAACACAGGTATATAATAAGCCTGTATGTTTGAGTTAATTATCTTTAAAGTAAAAAGTTAATTTATGATGTGATCCGCTAATGTTTGAGCATTTAACCGTTTCAGTAAATAAATTTGTTTTTTTGTTTTTTTATTGTTATTTACTTTATTTTGTTAACAACTAATTGAGAAACGTTATCCTATAAATGTATTTTTTTTTTCTGTGCTAAATGATGAGAGGCAAAAATAATCAATTGGTTCATTGCTTGGGAGGTCATGTGATATTCAAGTTGAACTGTGATCCAAGAATTTTTAGTTCTTGAATTTGCAACTCTTGATGGGAATTGAAAATAACATTAAGCTCTGACAAATAATATTAAACAAGCATAATCTAAAACTTAAACGTTATAAAGTATGTAAATTCAGTACATTCACTTGTCTTGATAGTTGCTTGGATTGAAAGGGTGGACCTAGATATTGGGATGTAATATAGATTATGATATGCTGTCGTTGCCTTTAACTAAAAAGAAAGATAGAGAATAATATTTTATTAACAAATAGCTTAAAGTAATATTCTTTATTGTATGCATATGTATTTTCCTTTTATGAATTGGTTTGTTTAGTCGTCACCGAACTTTTTGTCTTTTTACTGATTTTTTTTTTTTTTGTCTATCTTTTTTTTTAAAGATGTAATTGCCATATTCATTTATGAACATCTGCTAATAACCAGCTTGCAAGTGACAAATTATCTTTATTAAACAAAAAAGACAAAATTATTTAATTAAAAGAATTATAAAAATTAAATCCTATCTAATGGAAAATTCATCATTCTCCACTCTATCTCATAGTACTGATACACTTGAACACATATATGTCGAAAAGGTAAATAATCACCAATATATATATTTCGTGCTAAAACAGCAATTATCAGTTGGTCCAGATTACTATCTCCACGCATATATGCCATAAGTGCTCAGATATATATTAAGATAGCCAATCTTCATACTTTAATGGACAAGCTTCAATCTACTCCACATTCCAACTTTTCAACCGTCCATCCAATTGAAAATCTGATGATGGAACGCTCAAAGGCTACCCTGAGGCCAAGATTCTTGTCACACCCATGTTGACCTAAGGACAATCTGACCCATCATATACAGGACAATTCATTTTAATACATATACAGGGGCTGGGCCGTTGAAGAGTTAGAGTGTGGAGTAGATTAAAGCCTGTCCATTAAAGTATGAAGATTGGCTATCTTAATATATATCTGAGCACTTATGGCATATATGTGTGGAGATGGTAATCTGGACCAACTGATCATTTAGCATGAAATACGTATATTGGTGATTATTTATCTTTTCGACATATATGTGTTCAAGTGTATCAGTGTTATGAGATAGAGTGGAGAGTGATGGGTCATGTGAAAGTCTGTGCTCATATACCCTATATATTACATATATAGACACAGGTATATAATAATCCTGTGTTTCAGTTACTAATGGAAAATTATAACTTGAGTGAAATTTTTATTTTTCTGTTTGTTTTTTAAGAGTACATCTTCTATAAATACTTTTGCAGAATAGATTATCTTTCCAATCAATCTACTGTTATTCTGCTTTATCCTCAACAATGATTTACTTCTCTTAGTAATACCTTGGAATGCAACCCATTGGTATAATATACTCTATTTATAGTTGACAACCAGGTAGTTGAATAAGATTGCTTCAGTTATGATTGAATATCTTTGTAAACATTTAATATGATTCAATTTAGCAATAATTAGGTTGATCTCTTCTGCCTGTATATCTGTAAATTTAACTATATAATTGTCCATTTTGCATTAAAAATTTAAACTTGATAGGTCATAGAAATCTTGTTCAAAATTTGAAGTGAACATATATATATATTATAACCAATAGAATTTCAAGGAAAGGGAAATCAGACTTTACAGTTGGGCAATCAATTCTACCTATGTAAAAGAAGTGTGTGGCCATTTCTAACTAAATGTGATACTATCGGAGACCCTTTACCTTGACTATCTTGTTGAGGATGATGAAAATCAAACCTTCAACTAAGCTCAGTGAGTTATTGGTTATAGTAATATTTACTACAGAGATGTGCATCAAAATATAAGGGAATTAAAATAAATAATAAAAACATATTATTATAACATAAACAAATAAATTAAGAAGAGAAACCTCACTCTTTCTTATACATTACTATTTAAATTAATCAACCTTCCCATATTAAAATGCATCTCCTAAGTAGCATAGGTAGTTTACATGTGATATAAAATCTTATAATGGTTTTTTTTTTATTATTCTTTCATAAAATATCTTGAAAAATCAATGCTAATCATTACTCCATTTTATTGCCATGATCTTAAAAACTATGTACTTTTCTTATAGTACAATGAACTATAATTAGTTTCTTAATGCCATATTGACTTTATCTAAATGTCATTAGTGTAAAAAAATTGTTTAAATATAAGAAAGAAAATTTTAAGATGAAAATCACCATCTGGTTACTACAATGTCAGTTAATCTTCAAGAAATAGCTGTGATTTAATCTACATTTTGTAAGATCATAGAGAAAATTAAGATAAGAGATCGAATAGTAGCCCTTGTGTGAATATTTAATGATACCTGGGCAATTTATCAGTTGCCTAAAACCTGAATATTTCACACACACACCCAAAAAAAAAAACAAGAAATCTCAATTATGAACACTCCTTTGCAGCCTCAAGTTCAACCAGGTATTTTTGCTGGGGGTTTAAACACAAGATAAACTGTAGATAGCAACGCCTAATAATCATAAAAATACATTGTTTTCATATTGTATTTCTAATTGACCAATAAATTGTAATTTTTAAAAAATCTATCCTAAGCAGGCATACAAACAAATAGAGTTTCTAAGTTAAATAAAAATGTTAAAAACACTTGTTTTACTCCCCCCCCCCAAAAAAAAAAAAAAAGAAAGAAAATAATTTTCATCAATTATTGTGGCTTCTTTTGTTTTTCTTCATATTTAGTTAACGTTATAATGTTTAAAATGAAGCTCAGAATTTTTCAAGATTTATTACTTTGTGTGGCTTTCAGTGGGCTTAAAAGTTGTACTCTGAAGGCAAGTGTTGATCTTTTTGAATTGTGATTCTCATAAATACTCTAAAGAAAATCATGAACATATAGAAAAACTAACAAATAGATGCTTTATTAAATTAAATCTAAATTATCACCTGAAGCTAAACAGGTTTATATGTTTTCTTATTTTGGTCATATTTGAAATAATTATTTTATTATAAAAGTAGATGATATATGGATCTACTAAATAGATAAAGTCGAAAAGAATGATCAAATATGAGATGGAGTTCCATCATAAAAAAAAAAAAATGCTATTAATGAATAATATTTTTGTAGAGTAATAACTACACCACTAATCTCACACAATATAGGGATTGGTTTTTATCCATTTTAACACCTTGTGAAGAGTTGTAATCATAAACATATTATCAAAGAAATGTGAAAGAGATGTATGATCCCCAAGATGCATGTTTTGTGCTGAACCAATACTCATCACTTTGCCCAGACTACAATCTCTTGCACATATTTTTATTATTGTTCAGTATATGTAAAAGATTGTGATCTGGGTCAACTGATGAATGCTGGTTCAGTATGAAATGTGCATTTTGTGGATCGTACATCTTTTTTTACATATCTTTGGTCATATATTTATGTTTATATTCTTCAATAGATTTTAAAAGGGAAAAGAAACCAATCACTACCTTGTATGAGAATGATGTAGTGAAAATTACACTACAGAAATGCTATTAATGAATCTTAAAAGAACAAACAGATGTTAGGGCATGGTTTTGTGCTTTGGCGCTCCTCAGAGAGGTGCCAGGGTAGGTTCAGGCATGGTTTTGTGCTTTGGCACTCCTCAGAGAGGTGCCAGTATAGGTTCAGACACTAGATCTAGTGTCTGAACCTACCCTGGCACCTCTCTGAGGAGCGCCAAAGCACGAAACCATGGTCAGGGATTGGGGGGGGGGGGCTGGTAGATATTTTAAATGCTTGCTGTAGCTAAGCATTTATCACAAAGTTGTTAGGGCATTTTAGAAAAATTTTCATACCTTTATTTGGGCAACATTATGGCAATAATAATTAAGACAATACACAATCAGCTATAAGACAAATATATTTTACTCATTATAATATAAATGAAAAGCATTAACACTCTACCTGAGTTGGTACAATCAATTTCGAAAGATAATTTAATGGCCATTGTCTTTCTGTTTAATGAATATTTTCACATGCTTTGTATAAGTATTTGTTTTAATACCAATTTCATTTACAAATATTTTAAGAAGTGTTTGAAAATTTTTAGTGATAAATTAAGAGGATAAAAAATAAGAGAACTCTACTACTTTCATTTATTACTAGTTACTACTATAAAATGAAATTAGTCATTAAATAATAGATCAATTTGCATAACTTCCAGCTTTGAATATCAGAAATCTACAACAATTTATGTTGACATTGGTTTAAACACTTTAAACTTGAAAGTTCTTTAGCAACCTGAATAAATTACTTTTGTCTGACATGAATCTCGGGATATATAATACGTAGCTTTGCTGTACAAATTGTTACAGCATTTTTATTATTTAAAACCATTTTTTGTCTGTGTTTGAATTTTTTTTTTTTTTTATATTTTTATTATGAATTTTTTTTTTGTCAGACAAATTATTTTTAGTTATATTATTTACTGCCTGTAATTCAAACAAAGTAATTTGAAGATATTTTTTACATTCCTTACTTTAAAAATGTAACCCTTCTTGTTAATTGCCGCTCCTGTGGAATCACTTTTTGATTATCAAGTAGGAGAAAAGGACTTGAAATTAGACCATTAGAAGCTGCAGAAACAGCTTTTAGAGGATTATTTTGAACATCTAGGGCATATTTATGAGTTTCTGGATTCGTTTAAGGATTATATACTGAACTTCTCTTTTTGTTTTGAGTTGAAAATCTTGTTAGATTTTACTAAGATGTTAATAAAATTTTCAAGCATATATATTAAGGATTTTATACTTTTTAAAAAAAGAAAAAGAAAAGAAATAAATCATTAGTTTATTGTGTTTTCAATTTAAAAGTATGCCGGGATAGTAATTAGATCAAAATGTTTCTTTGTGGGCGTGCTTTCAAACCACATACACACACAATATTAAATATGCAAAACTTAATAAGTAAAAAAAAATATTTTTTTTTTCATTTTTTTATTATGTAAGTAATACATTTATAATAAATCATTATTTAAATGTTTATCCAAACTATTTCAGTTAGTTTGGCAAACATCTCATATCACTTACGGTATTTATTTTAAATGATAAGGCTTAGCAATTTTATTTATTTACGTTTTTTTCTTATGTTTTTTTTAAAAATCGAATTCTTCTATCTCTAAGAACCGTCCCCCAGAAAAATCGCTCCATCTTTAGAGTGAAATATAAATTATTAATTAAACTTTTCAATCTATGCTTTTATAAACTTTTGAAAAGTCCACGTGAAACATTAGCACACAAGTTCATAGTTTCAAGGTCCCATCTCTTTACAGCTATGCTACGCTTTATATCATGATTTTTCCGTCAATTATTATATTACTTTTTTTTTCAAAGCAATTCACAAATTTGCTTTATAAATTATAACTTCTTACAGCTTTGTGCATAGATGATGTATTATTATATTCTGATTGTTATCGTGTTTGTTCAATAGGGTTATAAATTGTGACCTATATATGTTTTCTTTATCCAAGAAAAATTTAATATTGGCTATAGGTTACTTATGATTTTGAATAAATTAATTAATAATATAAAAAGATAAAATAAATAAAATGAACAGATCTAATGTCATATATGCTATAGAATATAACCAATCAGATTACCATATATATGTATGTAATAATTAATTATAACTATATGCAATTGAAATAGAAGTAACTTTTCCTCCCACTAAATTATATAAATGTCAACAAACTACAAAAAAAAAAAAATGATTAAAAATAATATTTGGAATTCTCTTTCTTCTTTAAACTATGTCAATAAACTAAGATTATATATCAACAGAGCTATAAGATAGAATAGTATCATTCTTCTGCTTTTTCATATTTTGTTGACGTTTGTATAACTCATTTACTTTCATTTCAATTCCATATATATATATATGTGTGTGTGCTATGTATATATTGTTTATATCTAGTTGAATTTCACTTGAGAAAGTCTATTTGTTAATAAATGAAACCATAGTTGGGAGAGAATTTTAGTAAAATTTTGTTTTTTGGTTAATATTGTAATGTTATATGATTTTTTATTTTATATATATATATAACATTCAAGATTAAAATTTATAACACCATACAATATTCTCATGCCTCATTTATTAATATAGAAGCTTGCTTAAAACAGTTGGGTTAGAAAGAATAAATATTTAAATCAATCGTGTAATGTATCTAAATATGTTTCAAAATGATTTTCTTATAATATTTGGCAAACCTAAAAGTTTGTTCTTATCTATTATAAGAAAATCAATTTAAAACATATTTAGATAGATTGCACAATTGATTTAAATATGTATTCTTTCTAACCAAAGTATTTTAGTCAAGTCTCCCTTTTAATAAATGAAGCACGAGAATAAATGGCTGCTTTATTCTTGTTAAGTATGTACTTATGCTAAGTTAGAGAATAATTTGAAATATTTATTGTATGGGGTTATGAATCTTAATTTCAATTGTTATATATATATATATTGTTAAAAGGATGTTGCCTTGACAACAGTTTGAAATTGATATGGTTTGTCTAAGTGCTGGGTAGTTTTTTATTGATATATATATATATATGCTTGTATTAAAGCACTGGAGGAATTCTATTATATATACACTCTATGAGAAACTACAGTAAATTTAAGGAGAATGATGTACAAAAGCAAAAACTAATTTCACAAATGTATCTTATTTTATAATCAATAATGATCATAAACACACTTTGATCCACATACTGTTGAAGTGGTTTGTGAAGAAAAAGTGATATAAAGAGATATTTTAAAAGATGTTGTTGAATCGCATAAAAGGACATGATGAATTAGAGAATGGTTTTTGAAACTGTTATTTAATCATGATTTTGATTTCCATGAATCTGATACTAATGTTAAAAAATGAGTTTAGGATGTAACACAATTGATAAAGAGTTTAGATCCTCCTAAATCATGATTTATATACTTATATTTTATTTTAATCTTTCATTAGTTAACTGCATAAGAATTATCTTAATTATATGTATTTTAATAAACACAGTACTAAATTTTGTTTTATTCTTGATTTTTCTAACAATGAAATGGGCATGTAATTTTTTTTTATTTTCACAACTAATGAAAGTTGGTCAACTTTTTCTTATCATTGATGATAGGAAGAAGAAAAAACTAACCATCATAAGACATAATGCAAGAGAAAACTATAAAATATGAAAGGATATCTTTAAAAGTAGCATTAAGTTAGCTTGATTCATTCTGTCTTCTTACAAAAGACTGATACATTTGTAGAGGGATAGTAAAAAAACATAAACATCAGCACTCAGAATGGCAAATTAAAAATTCCTGATGATTGTGAAATATGAGTAATATTTTATTGCATTGTTCTTCAACATCAGATATGATATCTAGTGATCATAGCCTGGAATTTACTTTTTTTACGATCATGAATTTTATTCTGAACATTATATTCTTATTATATAATATTTTACTTGCATTAAAACTAAATAAAAATTAAAAGATTATCATCTTTTTATAAAATTAGCTTCATAGGATGTTACTATATATATATACATCCTCACACATACCATTACTCATCTTTTTTTTTTTTTTTTAATCACAAGACAGGTTTTACATTAATTCAGATAATCTTTTCCATGCGGTTTATGCCTTTTGGTTTATTCTTCATAGTTTCTTCCTTCCTTAAAATTACCAATCAGCTGGGTTTTTTTACCTTTTGCAATTTTGTCAATAATTGAGTGTTCTTAGATTTTTTTTTTTATGTATTGTTTTCTTAATTTTTCATCTCAGTTCTTTTTTTTTTTACCTTCTAGAAAGTGTACATCTATATAATTCTCAGTTATTTTTTCTTTCTTCATTATCCACTTTTTTATTCCATATAAAGCATTGTTTCAAAACAACATTTATTGACCCTTCTATTTAAATGTAATTGTAATAGAACACAGAATGTTTTCTTGGATATTAAAAGTTCATTCAATTGCAGTTAATTTAGTGTCTTATTGCACGTAAGCACTATAAATTCCTAAGAATTTGAAAATATTTTCTGATTTATAACTTCCTGCCCATAGAAAACATAACGTTTTATCCCCGACCCCTTACAATTTTTACCAAATCTACATAGTATGTTTTAAGTCATGCTTACCTTTTCTTTTAACAACTTATTTTCATATATTATCTGTAGGAACACTTTTTAACCGTATTAATATCTTCTGACTCATTAAAAAAAATAAATGATTTCTTTTAATGCATATTTTTATTTTTTCAAAATATTCAACAGTTTAAGCATATTACTCTATAACAGTTCCACTCTCCATTATAATTTATCTGTGATGGAAGTCAACATTCAGCAAAGTCGTCTTTGAGAAAGCTTAGAAGAAAAAAAAAGAAAGTTATGCATGCGCATATGTTCT
Organism: Epiperipatus broadwayi; assembly: GCA_028023455.1. Lineage (NCBI taxonomy): Eukaryota > Metazoa > Onychophora > Udeonychophora > Euonychophora > Peripatidae > Epiperipatus > Epiperipatus broadwayi. Next base: position 1,659,952 of record JAQFVV010012426.1, on the reverse strand, counting down.
ATATATGATAAATTGCATTCATATATGTTCTACATCAGGCATGTCAAACTGGTGGCCCCAGGGCCGCATGCGGCCCTCGAAAGGATTTTTCATGGCCCTCGTCTAAGATGCTATGTAATAAAATGAAAACAGAACGATATGTTGCAAACAATAAATTAATTTTTTTTAAAAAGCTCTTATATTTAATTACATGAACTAAAATATATACAGTAATTGTTGTCTACATACATAGCTAATTTATAATTCTCGGTTACACGCATAGCTTATGCCTTTATGATGATGAAGCATTTGAGATATGTGAATACCAAAGCTGGCAACGTTAATAATGTGCTGCTATGCTTCCGAGAACATAAATACATTAGTCAGCTATTCGCGCCACCAACGTAGCAATCCTATCTGCAGATATTGTTTTTTTCTTTGAATTGTAACAAAAGGCAGTTGCGCTAGTTTCTTTATCCGGATTGGTGTGTTAAAAATTTGCGGGTTGTTTCCTTTTATAACTCATTCAAAAAATATAAGTAAACTGCTATATCCAAGAGTTTATATCTTTCTGAAACTAGTCAGACAGCATAAGAAATAACGAGCATGCATTTTGTTATATAATATTTTAATTATAATCAAACATGAGAAACAATAATATTTTACATATAAGTTAGTAACGATTACATTTCAGTTTGGAAAACACTAAAAGTTCTACAATTTTACCAGTGTATGTTCGGCCTTGGGAAACTTTAGTGGCTTCGACCATTTCTAACCTACGGCCTTATGCACAGCTTTCTTCTTTGTCACATCTCTATCTTAATTGCTCCGTGCTGGGAAGTCAGGACTGAGAGAGAGAGAAAAACGTAATCCGTACCTTTTATAGCTACCTCCATTTATCGAGCATAATTCCAGGAGCGAGAATCGATAGCAGCGCTCTCTTTACATTTAAATACTAGAGTAGGGTTAAATTTTTACGAGCGTATTTTGCATAAACGTAGTTGCAATTTTTTAAATTTTAAAAATTTAAATCTAAAGCTCTATTTTTATTACAGAAAATGCCACTTCCAACGCTAAATAAAAAACGAAAGATTGATGACGAGGGAAGAAAATTTCAAGAAAGGTGGGAACTGAATTATTTTTGTGTGGAAGTGAACAATAAGATTACGTGCTTAATTTGCAAAGAAACTATTAGTGTTGCTAAAGAATACAATATTAAGCTGACATTATAGCACTAATCACTAAAAACAATTTTCGTGTTTTGAAGCTAAAATAAGAGAAGAAAAATTAAAAACAATGAAGAATTCATTAAGTAGCCAGCAAGGAGTGCTTACAAAATTTATAAAAAGTAATGAATCAGTAACAAGAGCTAGTTATGAAATAAGCTATTTATTAGCAAAACATTCAAAAGCATTCACCGATGGTTCTTTAATCAAGGAATGTATAATAAAAGCTGCCGAATTTGGCTGTCCAGAAAAAGTACAAGCGTTTCGAGACATCTCATTATCAAGAAATACGGTGGCAGATAGAATTACTGAAATGGCAGATGACATCACTTCGCAATTACAGAAAATATCTACCAAAATCCAGTTCTTTTCAATTGCTATTGATGAAAGTACGGATATAAGAGATGTTGCACAAGTTGCTGTTTTTTTCGTGGTTGCGATAATAACATGAGGATCACCGAAGAATTGTTGGAATTCATCCCTCTTCACGGAACAACAACTGGTGAAGATATTTTTGATGCCGTATGGAGCATTTTAGAAAAACTTAACTTGCCTGTTGACAAGCTTGTTTCTGTTACAACTGATGGTGCTAAATCGATGACAGGTGAAACTAAAGGTTTTGCGTCACGACTAGCAAGGAAATTACAAGACGAATATCCAGATAAACCGAAAATCAAAGCTTTTCATTGCCTCATTCACCAACAAGTTCTCTGTTTAAAATTATTAAAAATGGATCAAGTACTTAAAACAGTTACAAAGATAGTCAACTTTATTCGATCAAGAGCACTTAACCATCGCCAATTTACTTCGTTCCTTAAAGATTTAGAATCCGAATTCGAAGATCTTCCTTATTACACAGAAGTTCATTGGTTGTCCTGCCACAATGTCTTAAAGAGCTTCTATCTGATTTTGGAGGAAATAATATTATTTTTTGAAATGAAAGATGAAAACAACGAAAATATATCAATTATAAAAGATCCATTGTGGGTACAAGACCTAGCATTTTTAATAGATATTACAGGCCATCGGAATAATCTTAATATTACATTGCAAGGCAAAGATCAATTGATAACGAATATGTATGATGCAGTTGCAAGCTTTGTACAAAAACTGAATTTGTTTAAAAATCATTTGCAAAAGAACGTTTTGACGTATTTTCCTACATGTGAGCAGTTAAAAGCACAAAATCAAAGTTGCTCGTTTTCACATCACTCTGCAAAAATTGAAAAAATAAAAGACGAATTCGATAAACGTTTTGATGATTTCAAGGAGTTCGAAGAAATTTTTTCTCTTTTCACGGGACCATTTGTATCGAAGTCGGAGCTTTTTCGACTTCGATACAACTGGAATTAATTGATTTCCAGAATGATTCGATTTTAAAAACCAAATATCGAGAAGTAGGAACTCCGAAAATTTATTCCTATTTAGGTGAAAGATACCCGGAAATTAAAAAATTTGCTGCACAAATTTTAAGCTTTTTTGGAAGTACATACTTATGTGAGAAATTATTTTCATGCATGAAATTAAATAAAACAGCTTACAGATCAAGATTAATTGATAAACATCTATCTGCCATAATGAAAATTGCTTGTTCTCAGTCTTTGAATCCAGATATTGAAAAACTAGTAAGAGGAAAACGCTGGCAAGTTTCCAGTAAAAACAATAAATTGTAGTTTTATAAATATGTAATCAGATAAAATAAATGTTTAAATAAAAGCAATACTATATCAATTGTATATTATTGAAGTGAATTCACTAAACTACATAATATGCTTTAATTACCCTATCTATATTCCTGCATTTTCACTTTCAAAATACAATTTTAAGAAAATTTGTGTGATGTGGCCCGCGAGAATCTTACCAGTAGCATAAAGTGGCCCATTGTTTGAATGAGTTTGACATGCCTGTTCTACATAATTTATTTCTTTTTCCAATGGCATTTTCATAATGGTAATATGATTTTTTGATTTGTTTTTTTTTTTTTTTTACAATTTTTTTAATTAAAAATTTATTATTTACAAAAATATTTTTTATAGAACAAAAAAAAAAAAAGGCATGGGGAATTCATATACAAGATCTTCAATTGTTATATTTGATTAAAAAGTGCATACCCTAATGCATAAAGAATAAATAACACTGCTTAGGGTTTGCATATAGAAAATTAATCAATATTAAAAGACAATTCACCTTAGTAAAAATCAGTATGCATAATAATTATAATTATTCAAATTAGAACATGCAAAACAAAACTGACTATTTAGAAATATGATAGAGAAGTACAGTGTATAATGTGTGTGTGAGCAATATGGTGCTTGCAAAACAGCAGTGAGTGAGCAGTGCAATATGCTGAAGAGAACATTATAGTGGAAAGTTAACGAATGAGAGTTAACAGAGTGTAATAAATTACTGTAATAAGAACATGCAGCATTATAGTTCAACACTATAAAGAACTGTGTGTGCATGATTAAGTATGAGTAATTTGTGTAATTCAATCAGCAAGCCGTGGTTGAAATACTAACAATTTACTAATATTTTATATTCTGAGTAATAAACTCATTAGTAAGTTTAAAACTTTCTTTGTATTGTAACGAGCATAGACGTTCGTTACATTGTTTTTTTTATATTTATTAAACATGAAAGTAAATCAAAAAGTTCGCATTTAAAAATTCTCTTTTAGAATTAAAAATTGAAATTAAATATCATCTTAAACTCGTATACGCACAGATAAAAAAAAATTATTAAAATAAAACTGTATTAAAAATAGAAAAGGTATTTTAAAATAAAAACTTAAAAAGATTTAGAGATAAAAATATATCTTTGATTTGGAAAACAGGTTAATTAATCAGAAATGGAAATGATTGTTAATTAGTTAAATGTAAACCAGCCTTGGGCATTTAAATGTAAAAACATCGGTCAGAGAGGAAAACAATAGAAACTTTTAGCAAATGAAATAAATCCATTGGGAAATCGGACCTCAACGAAAAGGATCATCGCATCGATGACGTAATGTAAATGCAATCCTTCAAATGAATATAAAAGGACATGGTTGATAATTATTAGGGATTGATTATTGATTATTACGATGTGACTATATGTAGTAGTACGGAGTTGGAGGTGATGGAATTGACAGACGCACTGTCAATTCTGTCAGCTGTTAAAGAAAGGAGAAATGAACTATCATTTTCTACATTGAGGACTAGTCAAAGCAAAAATCTCTGGATGGATAAATAAATCAGCCTTCAGAATATTAACCTCTTTAGGACGGCGTGGGAATTTACGTTCATGGCAAGCAACGGATAAAGTTGGACGTTTTAAAAATCGTAAGAACTTTATATTCACTTGAAACAATAAGAACTCTAAATTTTAAAACTTTTTAGTAAATAATGCAATAGAATCCTATCTGACCAAACTAAATTCTTCATTAATAATGTTATTTGATGTATTTGTTATTTATTTATTTAAAATCATTTCCATTTATTTAACTTTGTTCTTTAAGTTTATTTATGATTTCTGTTTTCCGATGAATTAAAATATATCAATGTTAAACTTAAGTCGGGCGTGAATGGCTGTATAGATTTGTAAAGTTATATTAGGGGAGGGTAATCTTAGGTTATTTGTTTCGTGGTTAGATTGGGTCAATGGATTGGATATATTGGTGTGATTAGTAGATGTAATATTGATTCGCTACGGGCAGAATCGCTTCATACGCCGCACACTTCCGTTTGCCTATGGAAGGAATTATAAGTCGGATACCGCAGTTCCTTTCTAAGGAGTTTTTTGTTTTATTGCTCTTCTTTGCAGATAGATGTAATATTCCTATCTCATAAGAGGCAATTTCTTCTCTTAACCTTTTGTGCTGCCGTATTTTATTACATTGAATACATCGATATATCAGATGAATTGATGCCAGTTTGACTACTTAATTTTAGCCTAAGGTTAAATAGGGATAGAATGTTTATTTTCAAAAGCAAATTTATGTGGTCTATTCATACTCGACCCTAAATAGAAATGCATTAAATTTAAGTTGTTTATAGACGCTTGCATGGATTGTTTATTGGTTAACTATGTTTTATGCTTTCCATATTTGATCAAAATATATAGACATTCGATAAATAATGATACCTTACGGTGAGTATCAAAAATGTATTTATTCGGATGTCTTTTAAGTTATTGGTGACAATGCAAGTATCTTATGGTGAATACTATTGGGTTACGTATAAATTTCCCTCCGCAATTGTCAGTAATCAATAATTTTGTATTTTGATCGTTTATGTTTACTTTGAAATGTGTTTAACCGTGTAATCTATGTAACCGATCTATAGCAACATATTAAAACAAGCTTTTATAATCCCATCTGTGCGAACTTAATTAAAATGTAAACTTATAATATAATAGAAATTAAAATGTAAATTAAAATCTAAGGTAAAGTTAAAAATAATGTTAAATGTTAAAATGTAAAACTAATTTAAAATAATTTTAAATCTTATATATATGTGCATAAATAAATGTTTGTATGTTAATTACTGGCAGTGGCTTATTTTATTCTTTTTTTTATATATACTCTTAGATTATCTTATTAAATCTCTGCTATTCCACTGAGCTAGTGACATGGGCTAACGACCGGAATCAAAATTTAAAAAAATTTTTTTTTTTTTTGACTGACGTATCTGCCTACTTTATAAATTTTTCTAGGTTCAAATGCCTAGATGGCGCCCCGTAGTGCAGATTACGTGAAGTCACCATTTGCCGGATCATTACAGTATACTATTTCTAAACTAATTTAATGAGTGAACAACTAGCTGGCTTAGTTCACATCCGGTCTCCTGTACACATCAGCTGTAATTGTAATTACTTTAAGTACCAAATCCAAGACCATATATATTTATTAAAGTCTTCATGACAATCTAATCTTATTATATTTTCATACTTTATGGTAAATTATTTTAAGATGAAGTTGAAATCGTGTATCTATTATAACTTTTATAACATTAATTAAATAATAATAATTAATGTACTATTTTATAAACCACACTCTTCAAAGCTAAACTATAAATAATATAAACAGAGCAAAACTCTCCATACAGTATTGCCACCTGTGCTAAACAGAGTAATCACTGGATGCCAGAAGGCTTGTGCATAAAATCCCTATCTAATGCCTACTCATCCAATATCCCCAGACTAGTTTCTGGCTTGTGGCCTTCATCAGTGAGGAGCTTTGGATCTGAGAGCACTGTGATTATAAATAATATGTAAAACAATTGCTCAAACAAGCTTTAAAATTACATCTGATAATGAGAGTTTCTAAGAAGTTTGAGCATGGAAAGAAACTAGAATTGGAATCCATTCAAAAATTTTAGCTATCAGAGTCTGATATCCTACCAACTGAATTAAGCAATGCTATATCCCTGGTCAAGTTTGTTTCCAATAACAAATGGAATATAATGTGCTGTGGTCAATTACCATTATCAAACTGTTATTTCTTGAATCATCATTATCAAAAAAGGGAACCATATGATCAGTTTTTACTTATAAAAAATTAAATTAACCTTCAAGCTTTACAAATTATTCAATTTTCTGCATAGTCCAGAAACAAGGAAATATCTATGTTAAAAATTTTTTTCCCCACAACAAAGCAATAACTTCTAATGTAAAATTGATAATTTATTACATTCACTAAGATTTTTTTAAAAAAAAAGGTAGTCAAAGTTTAACATCTGTAACAAATTTTTTAGAAAGGATTTAAATTTACTTTTAAACTATGTGATCTTTATTTTCTATATTAAAAATTTCTTTTAAAAACATGGTGACAATTATCTGCTTCACACAAGATTGCAGAATTTTAATTTGATGTTGAAATGTATTTTCAAAGTACATTTTCTTTTTATAAAAACATTAAATTGTTCTAAAGTCATGTTAGATTATTTATTTTAATGCTGCATAAAATATAAAACCAAAATTTTCAAATTTCTACGTTTTATATTTTGTCAGTTTTTGGAAAATTTTTAATTTTCTTTTTAATTTTCATTATTAATTACCACTTAGAATCCTTTCAGCTTTTTGAGCACTATGAGTGTGCATCCTGCGGTGTTCAGATGATGTTTTGTTTTTTTTTCTTTACTGATGTAAAAGGTATAAGTGTGATGTAGATGAAAATACGATCTTTCGAAAGGTTGCTGACGTAGCTTTCTGAAAATCTTTATTTCAAAAAAATCGGTTAAAATTTAAATTTTTGGCAGCAGTTTTAATCAACCACAGTATTTAATTCTTTTGTCTTTTTTAATAATTTTTGTACTTATCATGGAGCGATAAAAGACAAAAATAATTTACGGGGCTGCAGATGACATTTCTCCGGTACTATATTTTAAAGATGGCGGAAAGAAGCTGGTCAACGTAATTTTGTAAGTAACATTTAAAAATTTTTTTTTTATTTTTTTAATAAAACTATAATATATTTTTATTTAAATTATCATTTTTATTAATTATTTTTAGTTTGTAATTTGTGTGTGTTAGTTATTTACGTTCGTATACAATTAATATCTAATGTAACTTTTAACGTTCTACACTTATAAAAATAATGTTTTTCAAAAAGTATAATTTATTATGAAAATCATTAATTATGTTTATGTATATATAATATAATATGATTTATAAGTAATTTGTTATAATTCCGATTCTTGTTTACGTTTTTCAAGTCTATAGCTAACAAATGATCTGTATGCAAATAAATTATATATACGTGATTCATGCTTTGGTTTTGCTATATGTTTCATAACATTATTTTCAAGTCAATAGCTAACAAATACACTATATGCAAATAAATTATATCTATGTAGTACAATAAATATAATAAGATAGCATCACTTCTGTGCATAAAGAATATAAACATCACTTGTGTGCATAAAGAATATAAGCATCACTTGTGTGCATAAAGAATATAAACATAACTGGTGTCCATAAAGAATATAAACATCACTGATGTACACAAAAAATATAAAATGAAGAGATGAAACTCATTTTATCATAGTGATATAGACAGTAGCCTACAATTTCTAGTTTTAGACAGACAAGAAGCCAATTGCTATGATGATTTCTTTTGTATCTTTTATTAGGATGAATCTTTTTCTTTATAGACGCCTTTGACATTTAGAACATTTGGGGTACAAGATAAAAATGAAGAAGTCATATCCGACTTCTTTTGGAGATTGTGAAGCTGTGGATTATCTCAGGTAAGACATGTTATACATGTTTAGAAAGATAATTTTGTGAGGAATGCAAAGAAATTATCACTGAAGATGTATTTTCAATTTTAGTTAATGTTACTTATCATATTATGAACAAACAATAAAATAATAAGTATTTCGGATGTGAAAATTTCTTTTTTTCCTTATTTTTTATATAGTTATCACTATTTATTTTATGTTTATTGTTTTCCTTAATGTTTCTAGTTTCTAGCAATGTAATTGTTTTTGCTCTAACATAATTAAAACTGAAGTTATTGTGAAAATTGTGTGTCAGGCCAGTATTTTAAAAAGTTCAATATGGCGGCTTGAAGCTGAAAGAGCTAATAGTAAATGCAAAATTCCAATTACATCTGTAAGTAATGGATTTAAATATTTTACTTAATTTTTTTTTTAAACAATAGGTTTTTTTTACTAATAATATACTGTACCATTTGTTTATACGGTACAAATATATTGGTATCTGGTAAGATATTTAAAAGCTAAAAAAAAAAAAAAGTAAATTTAGCGATCTTTTAAAAGAAAAACATCTTTAGATTTTTTCTGATTAGTATAATTTATTTTTTAAAAAACGTACAATGAAAGTTAAAATTGTCGTTTATATTTTTTTTATGTAATTAAAAATAAAAGTTAAAATTGGAAAGAATAAATGACATGCAGATTACTGATCCAGATAAATTAAAAGAATTCCAAAAATAAAAAGATTACAAGTAGAAAAATCTTTTTAAGTAATTAAAGATGGCAGAATTATGCTAAAAAAAATAAAGACTTTGTAACTTAAATTTAAGAGAATGTGTAGAAGATTATTATCTTATATGCTGATAAAAGGATGTGCAGAAGTTTAAAAAACTGGATCGAATTATAAAAAGAGGACAACTTCGATCTGGGTCTTCTCTTTACCTTCTAGTTACGTGTCTGAAAGCTGGAAGTTTCGGTGAGCATAACCTTGGCAGTAATATACGTCTGCACAGGTACGCCACTTGCAGTACCAAGTCATCAAGCAAGCAATGGAAACTGGCCTTGTGAAGACAGCTTTTTGCAATAAAAGGGTCATGACAACCATGCCTGTTCTCCACGAGCATAACTTGTGGCAGTAATAGATGTCTGCACAAGTATACCACTTACAGTACCCAGTCGTCAAGCAAGCAATGGAAATGGGCCTTGTGAAGGCCGCTTTTTGCAATAAAAGGGTCACGACAACCATGCCTTTTCTCCAGCTATAGAACGGGACAATAATGGAAGTCGTCAGCAGGATAGACCGATAGAAATTCTTATGAGCTCGGAATCCCAAAAACATACACCAACTTACTGGTAAGTTAAGAGTAACTTTTCCCAATTGTGACAAAGTTTGCAAACCATTCTAAAAATTGTTATCAAAATAATCCCCAATTAAGACTTTAAAATTTTATTCTTCAAGAGACTCTTGATTGCCTAGGAAATATAATTGTTGAACTGTTTTTTTTTATTAATTGATTCATATCTGGATTAGCGTATGTGTGTAGTCTTTCCAATTAATTAATTCATATTTTTTTTATTTTATTTTTTATTTTTAATTTGTTAGAATAAAAATATTTCTAATACCAACTATTCATTGTATGTGATTAATGATTATTAATGCATTTATTAACGTTAATTATTATGATTTAAAAATATAATTTACCTTTGCCAACGCAGTACTGAAACTCAATCCTCCGGAGTTTCTAAATAATTTCGTTGTAACTAAAAAATAAAATAAAAGGGATTTTAGCCAGTGGATTCTGATATTATTCAGATATAGAATCCTGGCACCTTTCAAATAAATTAAAAGCTGGCTTACGTGATCCCATTATTTTAGTAGTTACATTAGTTAAAAGGATGTTGTGTGACCAGGAAAAATAATTGTGTCCATTAAATCTTACTGTATTGTCTGACGAAACAAATTTGATAGATAGGACATAATTTGGTCACTCAGTACGGGTAGTTAACTCGTTAAAAACACAATTGTCTGATGAAACTAATTTGATAGATAGGACGTAATTTGGTCACTCAGTACGGGTAGTTAACTAATTAAAAACACTAATAGAGTAGTGGATGTTACAATACATTTACCATCATATAGTACAACTTTCATTACAATTCTGTATTCGAATTACTTATCGATACAAATTTATTTGTAATGAATTTAATTTAATTTTTTATTAAAGTATTTTTTAAAGGAATATTCACTAGTAAGTTACATTTAAGTTATGGTAATTACATTGTGTTTAATTTTTAACATTTTAGTTTTTCTAATATAATTACAAATTATTTTTTCAAAAATTTTCTACTTTGATCTTAGGTTTTTGATTAATGATTGAACATTGTTTAAGGTTATATTTAGGATTAAGACACACACACCCTCCATTAATGTATCTTGTTCTAATCAAATTAGCTAAATATTCAATTTTGTTCAATGGAGTATTCAGCTATTTTGATCTATTTGATAAAATTAATATGGAGAGCTATCCAAATTTTTATCCAGCCTGGAGAATAAGGTTGTCTTTTTCACATTCTCTTGCCTTGCAATAGGATATTTAAAAGTTGTGTTATGTATCTGTGTCAGCATACTGCTTAAGTCAACGTATCAACCATTTAGTGCATCTTTAGTGCTTGCTATTTTAAAAATGAATTCAGTGAATAGCAGAATAATATCAAATTAGAAATACAAAATATAATGCACTACAGAAGTCTCACAGTACTGAATTGCTACAATTTAGAAATACTTTTGTAACAGTTGCTAAAAATTATGAGAATAATTAATGTTTATAATTTAATGAATAAATACCTTGTCTTTTTTGCTTTCAAAATATCTGTGTTCATTCAATATACAACCTCCACACACTTATCTATCATATGGTTTTTTCATATCTATATAAAAGATAACAAAATGATGACAAATTGTGTTTACACTGCCTTACTTACCAAAAATAGCATATAAAATAAAAATCATTTGCCAAAAAAGATACAGTGTCAGCTTTTAAACACTAGTCAGCTTCAATAGACTGATCAACAATATCAAAGGCAAATCATAAAAAGAAATCCTACAATAACCTATGATGTTCAGTGTAATGGCCCAGGATGCTCAGACATATACTATGGAGAATCACAAATCAACATTATCACAACAATCACATGGCACAAATACCTATACAAATATGCAAAAAAAGTCAGAATATGTTTCTGTTTTTAGATCATGAAATAGAACATGGACACATACTTGATCCACAAAATGTCAGTGTGATTAGAACATGATAACTGAAAGAAGAAAATAAAGGTGACTAAATACAACATGAATAACAACACTATTAAAACCAAAAGAGCTAACATTATCCAATTAGAAAGCTGTTGGAATACGTAAATTAGCCTATTTACATATTAAGGATAATGACATGGCACTATAAAAACAGGTAGTGAATGAAATAATGCAGATATAATATGGTGCTTGGCACCAAAAATGCACTACACCCAACAGAAAACTGATGAAAGAATAACACCCATCACCAGGCAGACTAACATATGGAAGCAAAGTTATTACAAATAAACAGCAAAGTGAAAATAAAATTACTGTATATATATATCATCAAAAATCTGTTACGCTGCTTTTATATATATTTAAATAAAATCATATGTCATAACAGGAATAATTGTATATATGTATAGTAACAATAATAATGCAAAAACACTTTTCAGCAAATATTGATTTTTATCTTTTTCAGGGTGTTGGAACTATTTTACAATTACAATCTACAATGCATACATAGTGACATCTAGCTCATATAAAATTTAACTATAATTATTATAACAATAATATTAATAATATATGTACGAGGAAGAAAAAATATATAACCTTTATTAAAAAGCTTAATAGCAGAAAGATATATGAAACCAATTACATTATTACTATAAAGAATTGTATGAATATATATAAAACATCAGTTCATTTAACTAATAATTGGCTAATAATAAATGGAGTATTATTGTTATAATAGGTTCTAGTTAATTTTATATAAACGAGATTTATGTCATTATGTACACAATGTAGATTGTAATTGTAAAATATTTCCAACATATTGAAAAGGGCAAAAATCAACATTTGCAGAAGTGTCTTTTTGTACTATTATTGTTATTAAATTGAAAGGCTGCAAACCTTTCACGCTTATTATAATACTTATCTGACAGCCAATCAGATGTTATGATGGCTGTCTGATTAATGATCAAACCGTAATCACAAGACAGAGAATTTTATAAGAAAAGGGTGGTCCACTCTTTTCTTTACTTGTCTTTCTATATATCTAAGCCAGTCTGAAGTATTTAGGTTTGAAAGTGTGAAGCTTTAAATATCTTCACATTTAACTCACTGAGTCTAAATTACAAACATACAGTGTGAAATCCTACAATTTACTATGCAGTAGTTTTTAGATGTTATAACTTGCAGTAACATATGTAAATAATATTTATTTTATATAAAGCGCAGATAGTTAGTTGAAATTAAATTGAAAGGCTGCAAACCTTTTTTGCTTATTATAATACTTATCTGACAGCCAATCAGATGTTATGATGGCTGTCTGAATAATGATCAAACTGTAAACACAGGACAGAGAATTTTACAAGAAAAGGGTGGTCCACCCTTGCTTTACTTGTCTTTTTATATATCTAAGCCAGTCTGAAGTATTCAGGTTTGAAAGCGTGAAGCAATTATCTTCACATTTAACATCTTCACATTTAACTCACAGACTAAATTACAAACATACAGCGCAAAGTTCTATGATTATATATATATATATATATAAATACACACAATTATTGTTATATATATATATAAATACACACAATTATTGTTATTATATAAAGATATTTTATATCATATTGTTGTGAATATAACATATCTATGTTGAAAGCATGTTCAGTATGAATAGAGTACATAGTATACAAAATTTTATTTTTTCAGCTAAATGTATACCACATTAGTATTCTTATCAAAGTGGAAACTCAGAATAAAATTAGTGTACACACTAATGAGAGTATGACATTAATAATTATTAAACTAATGGACAATTACAGAATCTAACTTATAATAATCTTTTTTTTTCAATGTTCAAGCAGAAGTTCATAATTGTAAACATGAAATTAGTATAGCTTAATGTATACATAATTAAGAGGAGCAAACCAATCTTCTAGCTATGAATAAATAATAATTCGTATATTTAGAAGAGACCAAGAATAGGGTAGAACACTTATTTTTGAAGTTTTTGATATTATAAGCATACCCTTGCCATTGTGGGTGGAAATTTAGAATGAGATCAATATGTTAATATTTATTATGTTAAATGTTTATGCATTTTAAATTAACATCACATGATCACCATTTTTTATGCTTACTCATAACTGTTGTTAAAACAGGCAAAACTCTCCATATAGTAGTGCGACTCAGTGCAAGCCAGAGTAATCAATGGATGCCATTACTCTGGCTTGCACTGAGTGGCACTACTATATGGAGAGTTTTGCCCATTTTAAATTAAATTGTAAAATGATAGTTTTCCATCATATTTTTTTAAAATTTTATTAATATGAAGCTTGTTAATTAGAAAACAAAAATTCCACATATACTTTTAATCTGAAGAAACTTGAATTCATATTTTTTGATTCTATTTCTGATAAAACATAAAAATAATATAATGAAAAACAGGAATTTTTGCTGAAGCTGCATGAAAACTGCAACTGTGATTGGGTAATACTTAATTGGAAGTTTATGTGATGGCCAAGCCTTTAAATGGAAGTGTATCATAGTAGTTTCCTTGAAGTCACCAACCTCAGTTATTCTATGCAATCTGCTCTGCAAAGTTTAATAGTGACTAAGTGGCAGGTTTGAGTAAAAAAATACTGAATATGAACCTAACATGTCACTTCACATACTCCAATGTTTCATGACCCATCTAGCAACTAATATTTGCTTTTTTACATTATCAGTACTGGATATATTAATAACAGCATATTTTATGTATGAATAACAAACTTTATTAAACGAATTAAAATATAATAATCCAAGAAAATCATTTTTTTTTTGGCAGTATAGTGCTGCCGATTGACTGCTTTGCTATTTAATCTTTTTAAATAAAATAGGTAATTTTATAAATATTACTTTTCCCTCTTTTTCTGTATTAATTGTGAGATTGGAACTCAGATTTTCACATAACCCACTACTCTCAGTGCCATCTCATATTGCTGACCCACCCGATCACACACATGTTGAAAAGATAAATAATCACCAATATATGTATTTCATGCTAAACCAGCAATCATCAGTTGGTCTAGATTACTATCACCACACATATATACAATCACTGCTCAGCTTTGTATTAAGATAGCCAATCTTCATACTTTAATGACAGGCTTCAAACTACTCCAACTCCCAACTCTTCAGCCTTCCATTTCATTGAAAATTTGATGATGCAATGTTCAAAGCCTATGTTAGTTCCAAGGTTGTCATCCTATCCATGTTGACATATTAGTCATTCTGACCCCTCATGTATAAGAGAATAATCAATTTATACATACATATGCAAGGGATTGGCAGACCTTTTACACACTTTATATAAATTAATACATTGTACAGGCGTAAACCTGCAGTTATATATATAATATATGTGGGATTTGAACTCAGACTTTCACGTGACTCACTATTCTCAGTGTCATCTCATATTGCTGACCCACCTGATCACACACATGTTGAAAAGAAATAATCACCAATATTCGTATTTCATGCTAAACCAGCAATCATCGGTCTAGATTACTATCTCCACCCATTTATACAATCAGTGCTCAGCTTTATATTAAGATAGCCAATTTTCATACTTTAATGGACAAGCTTCAAATTGCTCCAACTCACAACTCTTCAGCCTTCCATTTCATTGAAAATTGATGATGGAACGTTCAAAGTCCATGCTAATCTAAGCCTTTTCTGTTTAAATGTTTATATATTTATTATAATAAAATAGATGTAATTAGAGAGAATTTGAACCCAGACTTTCAAGTTTCCTTTAATCATCCACTCCATCTTATACAACCGATACACACGACCACATTCATGTGAAAAAGGTAAATGACCTTCCATATATGTATTTCGTGCTGAACCAGCACTCATCATTTTGAAGCATATTGTATTATCAGTGGTCTTTTTGCTCGAGTTAGCTTCTTATTTTAGCTTGCCTTTGAGGGAGTTAGAAGTCTCTGCGTATATATGCAATGAGATGGACATTCTGTATTGGTGGACTTTTTGTATACGATGTGTGTCATGATAGGTTTAATTTTATTTTCTTACAGAGAAAGTCTTTAAATTTAATATAAAACAGAAAAGGATAAAAATGTAAAATTCCTGAATATGTTACGCCAACTGGAAACTCTTTAATTCATTTCCTTAACTGGTCTTTTTTTTTTTTAATAAAAAAAAAACAACTCAAAGGAAATTTATTGCTGATTTGAGAGATTCATAAAAGCCACTAAGATTCCTTGATAATTTTATTGCTTGAGAAATTTGTTTGTAGAACAAGAAACTTTCAGAAAGATATAATTTAGAAGATATACCTTATTATTATTAACAACTTCTTTTTGCTGAATTAAGCAGTTGCAATGCGAAGGAGGGGGGAAAAACCAATAGGAAACTAAGATGAGATATTCCTCCAGTTTAAAAATCTGAATTTCTCATTTTGTATTTTTTTTTTAAATTCTCTTTCCCCTCATGTCTTCTTTCTTTACATCTGTATTATCTGTTGTTGAAAAGGAACAGTCGAATGATTTATAATAGGCATTGCTACTGTTTCTAATTCATGAGAGATGCATTTGAGTTACCAATTAGAATATTTGAAAGAGAGAGAGAAAAAAAGTCACTTACCACATATCAGCATCGATCCATTTCAAATTTTCATAGTGATCGCATGTAATAGTTTGAAGAAACCAGAAATTTAGCTGCAATAAAAAGCACATAAATTATTTTAAAGGAAAACGAAGAGGCAGGAATGCAGAAACTAAAAATCATTGAAACTTTTTTTTCTTTTAAGAAAAAGAAATAATTTAAAGCAATATGTAAAGAATTTCTGGACACGCACAATACATGCCACTGAAAAGAAGTCATTCAAATGTGTCAATTTTTAATCATTAAAACCATTTAGCATTACAACTTTTTTAAAACTATTATCACCCTTTTTTTTTTCGTGGTTTTGGCTCACTGGTGGAGTCGCACGCTCCGAGAGTTATGGGCTGTGAATTATGGCCAGCTGCAGTAATATTAAATATTGCCTTAGATATTGACTTTTATTATCAATTAAAGTCAGAAATTCCATAGACTATTTTTTCTCTGCCTTAGTGATGGAGTGGAGAGCAGATGAGCTAAAGGTCTGGATGATTCCTGACTTGAGTGAAGTAAAAAAAATAAACCTTCTGTCTGGATCAGTTAAAATAAATTGTTAAGCTCAACTTTCAACATCAAACATGCCAATCAGCAGGCTTAATTTTTTTACCACTGTCCAATACACACATTATCATACATGATTGAGTTTTGTTTCTTCAGTTAACAAATATTTTGTTACCCTGCATGAATTAATGTAACAGTAAAGTGATGGATTTGAGAGCCTATGTATGATTAATCATGGTTCTGCTCCATCACTTTGAGAGTTTGAACTTCTTAAGAATTTCATATGTATAAACAATTCAATGCTATATGCTACTTAATGCTTCACTTTTAAAGTATTAATTCTTTGAAAAATTAATAAAATTATTTATTTGTAGTATATACAAGTCCATCACTCGTACTTTATCTTTATTTGTGTGGGTGTGTTAGATTTTTTCTGGAATGCAAGTTGTCTTTGACAGGTCATTTATCAGTAAGCATGGCCACTGGAAGTGATACTTGATTTTATAAACTTTGTTGTCTTTTTTTTTTCATGTGTCAGCATTGGTTGGGAAGCGAACCCACTAACCCAGGACAACTGCTTGTAAGGCAGATGTGCTGACCTCTTGACCCGTTGTCTTTGAATAGTTGAAGTAATTGTAAGAAGAGACTGAATAGTAGACAAAAGATTTTCCGGCATATTTCTGATTGAGAAAAATTTATAAAAAATTATCTAGCTATAAGAAGAGGAAGAAGTCTTAGTATAGTAATTAATATGTTCTGCTATATTTTTGATGTGGGATTTGGGTGAAACTTGAATTTTTTCACATAGCTTACAATTTCCAAAGTAATTTTAGGATTATTTTATGTGTCTGGACCATGATTAATTCTATTAACAAATTCCAAAATTTTAGTAGTATACAGGTATCTAAAACTAGTCTAGTTAAAAGATCAATGTTGAATAGCATTGAATCAATCAAATAAATGAGGATAACATTAGCTAAGAAAAATTTGACATAATTTTTTACCTCTGATAAGGAAATCTTATAAGCTTATGGATGATGAATCTGCAAATGAAAGTATTGTATTATACTCTGTCTGCCATCTTTGTGCCTTTTGTCTTGAGAAATTATCAGATTGTAATTTTTAAAGCTTCTTATTAAATGGTAATAATAATAATAATAATTTAATTTATTAAACCTATAATCTCCTTGTGATAAAAAAATCATGCATGGAGCTTAACAAATAAAATATACAGTACAAAACAATTAAATAGAAATAAAAGTTTTTCATTATCATCAATTATAATCCAATCCATAAATGAATTTTCTCAAAGTTTTTATTGATGATGATTATGATGATGATGATGATAATAATAATAATAATAATAATAATAATAATAAGAGATTTGAAAGCAATAAACAGGAGAGACACATGCTTTTCCATTTCAAAGAGATGGACAATATAAATAAGCTTGCATAGATTTGCATAAATTACTACGTTAAAAGGCTATGAATATGAGTGTAAGCTCTGAAAGCGCTTAGCCTTAAGAAATATTAATATAATCGTTGAATTTAATTTCACTATATACGTTAAGCGTATTTAATATTACATTGTTATCAATAGTGAAGAAAAAAAGAAAAAAAATCGGAAATTACAATAATAATAATAATAATAATAATAATAATAATAATAATAATAATAATAATAATAATAATAATAATAATAATAATAATAATAATAATAATAATAATAATAATAATAATAATAATAATAATGATGACAACAACAACAACTTCAAGACAAAATCTTGGCCAGTATTTTTTCTGCAATGGATAAAAAAATTGAAAAGCAGTTATTGCTTGGTCAAGATTTTAGCAGTTTTTGATAGGTTTCATTTTCTGATTACGGTTAGTTAGATAGTAATCTACTGACTATAATTAGTTGGTTAACTACAGGCCACTTTCTGAAAAAAAAAAATCTTAAAATTGTTTAGAAACTTACTGACATGAAAACTATTTAATTTCGACTTGTTTTGACCTTTCAAGTTATGCTATGACAGATAAATATGTTAAAGTTACTGTTACCTGGGTTTTTATTTATTTTTAATTAGAGGATAAACAATGACGAAAGCTTCTCCAACTCTCACCATTTATCATTTAGGAAGTTTAATGAGTGATATCTTTTGCTTGGCTGTTATATATGAAGGACTGCTGGAGAGATTTTATTCAGCTGTTGACTGTTTTTCCTACCTATCCATGTGTAATCAATACAAACGTTAAATTTTAATTAATTTATTTAATCTAATTTGATAATTGCATAAATGAATCTGATTTCAAAATATTTGTAGATGAAAATAATTAATTGATGTATACTTAATGAGTTATTAATCAGATGAGCCCACATAAAATTTGTTTTAAAATTCTGATCTATCAAAAATTACTTTTTTTTCCTTAAGAATTTTTAAGTACTTTTTTAAATCTCTTATAAAGAATTGATGATAAAGATTGAATTTGCTTTTAACCTGTTCACTAATTTCTTGATTAATTAATGTTATAATTTTCTAATTTGTTTTCATTTTTCTAAATGAGTGAATTATGGAAAGAAAGTTAAATCTTTAGTTGTGAGGAATTATTTTAATTTGAAGTAGAAGCGTAATTACTTATCTTTAAAATTTTATAAGGCATTAAATCCAGATTTATATCATTCGCAGCTGTGCAAGAAGAAAAACTTATTGAAAATCTTATATATGACTTCAATCTAATGGACTATTTGATTAAGTCAGATATTATTAATATTTTAATCACTAAAAGCACTTTTAGATTTATAAATTATAAAATTAAATATATATATATCATTAATAGCCATTTATAAACAAATATATCCTTCCCAATTCTAGAAAAAAAAAGAGATAATAATAAAAAAATTTAAAATGGTACTTATACAAATCGATCCGTGAACAACAAGTATGTCTGTATATATATATAACATTCTTAAATAGCTCAAGGCGGGGAGATATTATTTATAAGGTAAATCAGTTGTTGATTGGTTAGGTTTATATGAAGTTACGTTTTGCTTTATTCTTTTATTGAGAATAGATAAATGGTAAAACAACCAAAGATGCGCAATGAATATCAAAACAACATTAGGATGGTAAAGATTTTTCCTAGTTTTTCTCACTATCTAAAAATTAGATACTTTAATGACTTTGGGCAAGAAAAAAAAAATTGAAAATTATTAGTTATTTGAAAAAAAAATTGCATTAATTTTCGAATTGTTATTTTCCTGCTGATTTATTGTTATGTTTGCTAACAATATCACTTTTTAATTAATGATGCTTTATTATTACATAAATGTATGTGCATTGTATGAAAATACTTCATGTTTAAAGAATCTTTAGTTTATTATTAAATTAATTAACATATTTTTTGGGTGTTTGTGAATTTTTTGGATCTCAACCATAAACTTTTCATTCTCTCATTATAAACCCGAACTTTGCCGCAAATCTGAGTAAATATTAATTTCTTTATTTATAGTTTGTATATATTGGAATATTTTTTGTGAGGTATATAAATTTATTTTTTTTAACATCATCCGCAATTTTTGACATTATAATCCTTTTTTAGTTCTCTGAATTATTTGGATTTCAATAATAAACCTTTTCTCTTTTCATAAATCCAAACTCTATCGAAAATTTAAGTAAGTAGTTTGTACTGTATATATTAAAATAGGTTTTGTAAGCTACATTTCTAAAATACAGAATATTCTTATATTTACATCAGCACATAATATTATATATTTGTAATTAAAACATCAATTTTCACCATTTTCTTTGGTTAATAGTTTGCTTGCATATATTAACATTCGAAAACAAATGGTACCACCTTCCTAATATAAGCTCTGTTAATTATTTTATATAGAAATGTTTTAAATCTATATAGCAGCAATCCAAAATATTGCAATATTTTAAAATTTATGATTGCTATATTAATTTCATTTAAAGTATAGAGACATTTGGCATCTAGGCCCAAGATTTAGGGTTCAAATGAAATTAAAATTTGGAATTGATTCATACTCAAAACAAACAGGATTTTTTTAGGTAATTAATTTATAGCTATCTATTAAATTTGTAAGTGGGTATATAACTAATTTTAACTAGAAATTAATACAATGATGGAAAGCTACTAAAAACCTTTAATGGCAATTAGCAAGTTTCAAGCGCAGAAATAATTAATGGATTTAGTGAGCCAGTGTTTTAATATCACTAAATAATTCAACTTTTTAATGATTGATTCAGTTACTTGACAAAAATGGTATTTTTACATATACTATTATATAAATAAACAATTTTATTTATTTATAAATTAATAAATCATTTTATTTATTTATTTATTTCAACTATTGTGAGATTGTATTTCCAAGATACTCTTAATACACACATGCACACATAAAAAAACCAACTTTTTAGCTACTTTTGACTATTTTGGTATAGTATATATTGGTATATATTTTTTATTCATCCATAATAAATAACAAGTTCATATAATTCTAATGCAGAACATACAATTTCTAGTTAAATCACAATTCATGGAAGATTACAACCCCCCCCCCACAGTTAGAAATGTTCAAATGCAAATTTATTTTAAAATGTAAAAGAGAATTGCATATTGGGTTTAAATGAATGATGTATCTTTTTTAGTAGGAATATTTTAAAGTTTATTTCATGAATAGTAAAAATATAATTTTACTAAAATAAAGAATAACAAGATTATACAGTTAAAGATTAGTTTGTAATGGTGATCATATAACATCTTGTGATGCTGATTTTTAATTTTTTTTTTTTTAATCTCAGTATTTTGCCTAATTATAGTTTTCCATCACATTTTGCTCTCAGCTATATATCGTTCCAATAAAAACAATTAGTTGTGCATTTTTAAGAGGCCCTTTGTGATAGTCTTTATAATGTAAATGTGGTTTGCCTTTCTTTTTCCCTTACCCTTGTATTGTAATGTATGTATTAAATACGTGTTTTAAAGTTAACATTAGCCACAATACCACAGAAGAGGCATCACTGGTGCTTGGAAGACATGTTTTCTTGGTTATACCATCAATTGCAAGAGAGCATAAAACTGATTGATTCAATACTATAATAATAGTAACAATATAAATGTTCAAATACTATAATAAACAAATAAATGATTTATTGTAAGGAATTAAATTATTTCACACTTGTAATCTATTATTTTAAAATTGTTTTGTTCTATTGTTCCATTACTATCAGTACTTTTTCAGCCCCCCCCCTCCTTTTTTTAGAAATCAAATTTATCATGCAATATTAGTGAAAGCATTATTTGAAATATTACCCAAATGGAGAAAGGGTTAAGTTTGTGTATTTGTTTTAATCATTGAAATTAAAATTTACACTGTCTAAGCTAAATCATGTTTTGATTATTTTTTTATGAAACTACTTATAAACAATCTCATTAAAGTGGAAAATTAAATATGAACTAGGGTGCATTCTTATTTAACGCAAATTTTTAGAAAAAATGCCTCTAATTTTTCACCAGCAGTAGCATTTCATTCTTTTATTCCTTCATGTTAAGATCAATATAAATGTTTTAGTCCGGGTATTTTAAAATACTGCCACAAATATTTTCAATTGAATGAATCAAATATACCTAGACCAAATCAATAAATAATGATTATAAGATAGAATATATATATAAAATGTAAAGTTATATGTTCATGTATTTATATTGTGTTTGTTATAGTTCAGAAGATGATTGCCTGTCAATAGTGGGTTGTAAAAAAGCATTGTTAAAAGTAATAAAGAACATAGATGATATTAATATTATATTGAGTTGGCAATGCAATAAGAAAGTTAAAGTTATAAATCATCCTCTTATCAATATTTTTTTTTCCCTGTGTCTGACAACAAAACCGATGTTTGTAATACTTCTTGATTATTTAAAATAACATTGAAAATATGAGAACTAATAATCTGTAACTAAAAGTAATCTCTTCAATATATTTGCTAATAATGAATAATAATGATATTTCATGGTACTACTTTTTTTTTTACTTTTATAAAATGGAAGAAAAGTAGCATCTTTAAAATTAGATGATGTAAGCTCATCAATCTATATATTATTAAAACCCAACAGATTTGTAGTTATCATTTTACCACTATATTTTAACAACATTTAAGGTATCCCATCAAAGTCTCCAGTCTTGCTAGTTTCTAGATTGTAGTAGTTGGTTTTAACCACATTAAGCTGAGAATCTTTTTCCAGATTTGAATCATCATGCTGGAAATACTATTAAAAGCAGTCATTTGAATTATGAAATCTTTCTCAAATGATAATGATCAATGTATTTCTTTCATCTGCTCAAAATATTATCTTATTAAAAATGGCATTCAATATGATTATATAATTTTATTTGTAAAACCCATGTGTTACGTATAATTTTATTTGTAAACTCCATATGTTACTTTCAACACATCATAAAAAATCGAAATATCCATAATAATTAACTGGATGTACCTTCATTGCTATTTAGTCTGCTGGTCATTATTAAATATGTTGTCAATTGTTAAACATAAAATCACATGATCACCTGCATAGAAAGCTATACCATCAATGCTGTCAGCAATAATGAAAATGGATTTTTCTTTCTACTACAATGCTAATGCATTGTAAGCACTCACCCTCCATCTAGTAAGCATCAATAGTAAGCACTCACCCTCCAGCTAGTGTGAGCTTAAGTAATCAATATCTGCTAGTTGATAATATTTATTAAAGCAGATTAATTTTTGGTTATTATATAACATCTATTAATTACTAGCTTGCAATAGATGGAAGAACTGGTATAGTAGAATTAATGATTTGCTCTTAATATCATTGTTTATGCTGGACTGCTGTGATGTTGTTCTGTTTTAACCATTCCCCTATGAGAACGTTTATATTCTGGATTGCTGATTGAAAAAAGAGCCATAATTAAATGCATATTTACTATATTTGATATTTATTAATAAATTTAATTTTTAATTATTTGTGGTTTGGATTTTTTTTATAGATATAGATTCAGTAGTAATTTTATTAAGTTACTTCAGTTTTGCCAGGATATGTATAATTTAATAATGACTATATGCTTTACATTTAATGCAACTACTTAATTAAATCAGAGGCTATTAAATTCCATTTCTACCATAGACATTCACATTTATCATTGGTGATTCTGAAACTGCTGATAGATTCTAGTATCTTCCAGAGAGATCAAATCTATTTGGGTTAATTGTTGGATCTTGAAAAAGAAAATTGAGTCTCACAAAAGTCCCATTTTTTTATTGCATTATTGTATGTAATACTTTTTGTGGTTTTTTTGTTGTTGTTGTTGAACATCCAAAAGAAGTTTTTGATTTGATGTGAGTGTTAGGTGATGACATATTTAATAGTTTATATATATATATAATGAAAGATTATATTTAATAGTTTATATATATATATAATGAAAGATTACTGTATAGGTATATGTTAAAAGATCGAAAGCCACTGCAGGAATATGCCAGAAATTTTTCTCATAATATTTAATTTCCAGTAAATATAGTTAATATATTGTTACACTTTGATTTACAACTATCAAGATTTTCTACACTCACAATTTTGACTCTATCCAATTCAAATAAATACTTCATTCTTTGGTTAAATTAAAGATTATTTCTAGCCCATATATAAACTTTAACTTCTATATTGTTTATGAAATATTTGAAATGAGTAATAGACATTAAAGTGTAATCTTAGTTCGTAGTGCTCCACCATAGAGTTTTAGCATTTAGATAAATCGTAGCATTTGTTATCACTGGTGGAATTTAGTCATCGACCACTGCCTGCAAATGTAATTATGTTAACTTCTGTTTGTATTAATTTTTATATTTTATTTCTTTAATCTTATAATTAATTGTTCTGACCTTAAGCCAGGCATCTTTATAATAGAATACTATGCAACAGTTTATTTCACTTGATTAGGCCTTTTCTTCTTCTTAAATTTGTAAATCAATTTAAAGACTTGAGAGAAAAGTTAGAATCTGAAATTCTCATTAAAAGAATCTAAAGGTGTAAGATATTAGACATTTTATTTTTTCTTGATTTACTTTTAGATTGAAACCCGAGTCTATGTATTTTGCATAAGTTAATTAAAAGATAGATTTAACTGTCTTAAAAAAAAACAACACGCCAACCATAGCCCTTTTTATCAACTCTAAAATGTAACAGTAATTGAAAAGAGACTTGTCATGCTTGCCATTTACCGGGTAGTCAAAATTTGTGCTGTTTTTCAGTTTGTAAGAATAGCTAGATATCCATTTACTGACCGATTTGGAATGGTTAACTGCATTATAATATATTTGAAATAAAAAAACAACTGAAAAAGAAAATGTTTTATTTAGTCTACTTTTGAGATAGATCATAACGCAGGCTGATGGACTATTATTGAACCACAAAACTTTTATTGCTATATATGTGTTGATTGGGTGGAGCGTCTTATTTGTTTTAAATATTTGCTCATTCAGTGTGTTTTTTCGTTCTAAATTTTTTACTTCCCTCACATTTTATAAAAAAATAAATCGATTGTAACTTTTTTTCGATGTTATATTTAAAATTTTGGACAAGCTTTTTTGTTTTAACTTTACTAAACTATTACATTCCTACTCGTGACTAAATTTTATATATATATTAATGTTTTTATATTATTGATAAAATTGGAAATGAACGCGACTTTGACAGTTAAATCTTTAGCACTTTTTGTGTGTCAAGTAATTATTTAAGTGAGGGGAAAAACTGTCAAAATTGGAAAACCTTTTTTCTCTAAACCTTTATATTTGTCTTTTATTTCTTTTTTTTTTTTTAATAAGCGTGAAAAAGATCGTAAAAATAAATGTTCTAAAATAAATATTCCAATTGAGTTGATAATGTGTTATTACTGCGTCACATTGTTTATTTAAAGTTATAATTAACCTGTCTAAAATATTATTTTTCCAGTTACTTTTTAGACATAAATAATTCACAAATGTCATATGTCTGCCAGGTTATAGACATGTAGGCTTGAGTTTATTTTTAACATATTGGAAAGGTGATCTCCAAATATGATTCATTATCAAATTCACCCTGTAGGTATTAAAGTCATCCCTATTCGTTTATTTAAAGTGTACTTATTATTTCTTTAGTTCAACTCTATTACTTAATGTTTTTATTCATCATAATAGTTATAATATAAGGTTATGTAAACTATTGGTAAATGCAAGCTATATATAAGTCATGTGACATCTGACTTTTTATTATTACTATTAATATAAGGTTATGTAATATATAGAGTATATGACCCATCACTCTCCACACTCTCTCATAACACTGATACACTTGAACACATATATGTTGAAAAGATAAATAATCACCAATATCCGTATTTCATGCTAAATCAGCAATCATCAGTTGATCCAGATTACCATCTCCACACATATATGCTATAAGTGCTCAGATATATATTAAGATAGCCAATTCTCATACTTTGATGGACAGGCTTCAATGTACTCCAACTCTTCAACTCTATAGAATGTTCAGCTTCCAAAGAAGTGTTGTACTTTTTCTACTAATGATCAGTTACAATCATGTTATCTGTTTTACAATAGCACATTATCACACACATCTGCTCTGTTAAGATTAAACAGAGATCTTTATTCTTTCATTAATTGTAACTAATTAGCCAGATGCTTATCAATATTATATGGTGACTTGGTTGACTATATGTTGATTACCTAAAAGACAGATTTTAACCCTACCTGTGACTTAAATAAATGTCCGACATTCCCTCACCCTGAATTTGAACTTCAGGTTATATATATGTCAAACTATTTACTCCAACAGTGTGAAACAAATCACATTAGTTATGATGGAGCACCAAAATTGAAAATATTAGTATAAAATATGTAAAGAAGTTGGTGAATCACAAGTATTACTGATGAGAATCCAATATTTTCTCTGTATTCAAATATATCTACAATATTGCAGTAGTTTTTTGACCTGCAGTCATTTTTACAACAATCACATTTAGTCATCTTTCATAAACATTTTATTATTTCTTGCATGTCTTATCATTTATTGACATTTTTATTTCACTGGATCTGATTAAGAAACTTATTGATTCATTGTAAGAGCTGAAACATAATAAAGGTCTAATAATTAATATGTATTTTTTTTTTGTACTTTTGGTTTAATTTCTTTATTAAAAAAATAATGTTTATTAGTACTTCCCTGAAAATCCCAACATACTTTGCAATCATGTGGTACATTTTCGGAGGGTCAATTTTTACTGTAGATCTCCATTTTCTGTGGTAATAGTATATGCAAAAACTTTGGTTTTAACACACAAATTCCTGTTATATATAACATGGTAAGTGTCATAGGAATATAGTTATGTTATTTTTATCCAAATTACTAAAAAATCAAAATCATTTACTGTTTATTTGGTGTATATTTAAACTGACTATTTTTTTGATTAATGGTGTCATTATTGTGATATAGCAAATCACATTTTATTTTTTATTTTAAATGTCATTCTTAAAAGTCACTTTTTTTTTAAAACTTGTTAACGTTGAAAGTCATACGTATTTGTGAAAGTTGATTTGTTAATGTTGAAAGTTGTACATATTTGTGAAAGTCACACTTTTTTTTTTTTTTGGAAATTTGTTAATGTTGAAAATCATAGATATTTGAATGCATTTTTTATTGAAAATGATGTATATATTTATTATGTTTTACAATTTTTTTTACTTTTACTTATTTTTAGTCCTACAACATGGAGCATGTATTAGACCTACTGCACCTGTTCAGATTCGTATTGACCTCCCAATAACTTTGTAATTTTTGCCAAAATACCATGTACAAGATCTGTATACACATTCTTTTTTTGCCAAAATGTCACGTACAAGATCTGTGTACATGTTATTTTGGTCAGGTCACAAGATTACATAGTTATCAGTGGATTGATATGAATGTGAACAGGCACAGTAGATCTAATACATGTTCCATGTTGCAGCTTTAATACTAAAGTATCAAATAATAAAATAAAATGCATAATGAAACAATGAATGGTTTTTTGATTAATGGTATAAAGGAATTCAATGCAGCCTTTGAAAAATAAAATATCTTTGTTGAATTAATTATATTTGTGACACCATCATAAATTTATTTAATTTGTTCTAAAATTTAACATTGCATATAATTTTTTTAAGCATCACAAGCATTATGGACTACCATATTAAAATGTGTTTTTAAAAAGATGTTAAAAATCTTACCACTGTAGTTTTTTTGTTTATTGGCACTCTGACCCCTCTTTTTCACATGTATCTGGTTATATGAATCAGTTGTACAAGAGGGAGTTAATAGCTGTGGGGAGCTTAATTCTGAGTTCAAGTCCCCTTTAATTACATTAAGTTTAGTATAGACAATATCCATGTATTTATATATATATTCAACCTATATTCGGTCTATGCCTAATCTGTATATTTAATAGATATATTAAGGTCTACATGTGAGGGGTCAAAGTCACTTAAAATCAACATGAGTATGGTAATAATATTGGCATGAGCAAGGGTTTTGAGTGTTATTATTGAATTTTCAATCATGTAGGTGGCTGAAAAGTTGGAAAATGGAAAAGAATAAAGCTTGGCCATTAAAATTTTGCAATTTACTATTTTATTATAAAGTGAGCACTGATTGTATATGTGTGTGAAAGATAGTGATCTGGACCAATTGATGAGTGCTTGTACAGCATGAAATAGTATGTTGGGGATTATTTACCTTTTTTATATATATGTGGTTATGTATATAAGTTGTAAAAAATGGAGTGGATAGCTGAGGGAGCTTGAATGTCTGATTTCACATCCATCTATTTACATCATAGACAATATACATGTGTTCAAAAATTACATATTCAGCTTGTATTCTTCCCATTCCTCTTATTTAATGGACATATTATCTTATGTGTGAGGGATCAGAATGACTTAAAAGTTAACATGGGTATGTCATTAATATTGGCATCAATAAGGGCTTTGAGCATTTCATTCTCAGATTTTTTAAGGATATAGATGGCTGGAAGGTGGAGAAGATTGAAACTTGTCTATTAAAATTTGATGATTTGTATTTTAATATAAACTGAGAACTTATTGTATGTATGTGTGGGAGATGGTGGTCTGGACCAACTAATGAGTGTTGGTTTAGCAAGAAATACATATATTGGTGATTATCCTTTTCACATGTATGTGTTCATGTGTATTGGGTTATATAACCAATACACATGAACACATACATGTGAAAAGGATAATAGCTGTGTTAAGTTCCTTCTAATTATAGTAATATATATAACTTGTGTTAAGTTCCTTCTAATTATAGTAATATATATAACTTTGCAAGCAGCCACTTTTTATCAGTTGGCTTTGAATCACATTCTCTCAGTATGTTAATTTGTTAGATTGATGTCTTATGTTATGGAATAATATTCATTATTATTTAATTCAGAAACATGAGGATTACAAAAGCACATTTTCCTAAAGTCATCTTCTGTTTGGCAAACAATTTACACTATTTAATAAAATTAGACAGAAAAATTAAATTAAATTTTAATTATCTTAATAATTATACATAAAAAAAACTTTTTCTATTTTTAATGATATATATGTGTATGTGTGAGAGATGGAGGGGTTTAAAAATAACAGGAATCGTTTTCTGGTAGGCTTGTCTATTGTAGTACATGCCTCTGTGGAGAATTTTCTGTATCAAACTGCAGAATGACATCACCATGTGAAACCGTGCTACCACATAGCACTTTTTTTTTAAAGTATATTTTGCATATTTGTCAATTTTGTAATGGCTGAAAAGTTGAAACACTGTGAAGTTCAGGGAAAATAGTTGTAATGCTTGAAACAGATTACAAGCAAGCTGCTCTGAGAAAACACAAGTTTACATTAGTTTAATGAAAATGTCATTCACATCCCAAAAAAGCTTGGTGAGTAAAGTCCATTGTCAAGTCTAGGCCCTTTTTTTTGGATGCAAGTGGCATTGTTCACTCATTTGTCTTTAACAACCAAGCATTTAAAACCGACATATTGTGAAAAGTTTGTGTGAAGTGGTAAAATGAAAACATCCTGTTTTGTGGTTACATGAGGAGTGTCAACTTCACACACCTTGAATGTGAAATATTTTTTTAATTAAATTCAGAATGACCCAGATTATCTATCAGCCATATTCACTCAATCTTCTGCCATGCAACTTTTTATTTTCTCAAATGAAAAAATGCTTCAGAAGGAAAAAAAAAGGATGCAGGCATAAAAGACGTAACTTTGCAAAAGTTTTTGGACTACTTCAAAAAGTGAAAAACACATTTAGAACAGTGCATTGTATTGCATGGACTATACTTTGAAAGATATTCAATTTGTAATTCTGGTTATTTGGGATTGCCTTGACAACAGTTTGAAATAACAGTGCATTGCGTGGACTATACTTTGAAAGGTATTTGATTTGTAATTCTGATTATTTGGAGTTACCTTGACAACAGTTTGAAATTCCATCATTGTTATTAACATTGGGATTGTCTGCATGTTGACTGTTTTTTAATGATATATATATATTGAACCGTATTCGATTATGTCTATTCGAAACACCAGCCTCTTAGGCAGAGAAGAACACACTCGGAGAGTATGTATGCCCAAACGATGGCTATAAAGTATATAACTAGCGTTACATTTCCAGGACATAACTTTTTCTCGGCTGTTGAGTTCAACACCAAGTTCAAAGCACCTTTTTTTGTTTGTGTATAAACACGGGCGCCAGCTATCTATTCAAGGATGAATAAATAACGCACTTTGAGCAATGGCCACTAACCCAACGCCTAAATCCATGACTAGCTCAGCGGTTTGTAATCACTAATAGATTATACTTAATTAGTGATTAAAAGAATTAATAAAAGAATTTGTTAAAAAGAATTGATAAAAAGAATTGACCGACAAATATAGTTTAATTTTAAAGATAATTTATTAACTAACATTTATTTACTAAATTTAAACATTTTATAATTCTAATAAAACACACGCATATTTTAAATTAACATTTCTAAATAGTTTAAACAGTCCTATAGATTCAATAATAGAACACTCTAATTTAACTAATAAATATTGATATAATGATCATGCACATATTAACTCATGCACACACATAATAATGATAATAAAGGACTACATAGCATTTGAAATTTAATCACACACATATCAATAGTTCATTTATGTATGATATCGAGTTCATATAATTAGACTCTTGGAGGATTCACACGAATTAATGAAATGCAATGGCTATTACAGTATAGAACGAAATAAGCAAATGTTTTTACCTAGGCTTTTTGAATGTGGACGTAGAATTTTGTTATTTGGAGGCTGCTTTCGGTGAAGATATTTCCATTATAAATGCTTACCAGCTGGCTGGGACGTTTCCTTGCTGATTTTCCTGATTTTCATGATTATTGCTATCGGAGACAAATAGATACTGACGGAGATTTTCTAAGATGTTAAGCTGACATTATTTCACGGGCAGATCTGCTGTTTTCTCGGACATCTGGGCTGGAGATAAACGTGCGTTCCAAAATATTCTCAGCACTGCATTTTGTTTCTTAACTGACTCAATTAATTTCCGAACTGCACTCTCTCAATAACTTTGTGAACTGAATTACTGTCCGATAAAAAAGGTCTATTTATACCTGCGCCTTGTTGTCTTTCTGATATCTCCGGCAAAGATCTGTTGTCAAATTCCTTATCAATTAATCCTTTGATAAACGTGTTTTGGAAGATTGCTTAATTAGTAATAGCCATGCAGAGATGTTGTTTTATATTTTAATTAATAATAGCCATTGCCATGTTTTTTAATGATAATCTTCTTTAACTTCCATTTATTTATAATAACATTTATTTTATTGTTGACAATCGCACATATATTAGTTTTAACATTATTTTTTCTTTAATTAAACTTGAATGAAAAGAGATTTGTATATTTATATTTTTACGAATACTAATAAAAACTATTTAATTCCTATCTTTTTCTAAAACAAACTGAATTAACTCTTCAACATTTAATTTTATGTTTTTCTTTTACGAAAGATTACTTTAATAATAATTTTAGATAAAAATTATATGTGCCTATATCAATATAGGTACATTACACCGCCCTTCCTTTTGAGAGTAAAATGCGTCATTTTTGACCATTTTATCTCTGACAACATTAAATATTAATTTATTATTCCTTCTAAGTTTGCCTTTTTTTATATATTTTTCTTTCCATACTAAGGGCAATCTCCAATTATGCTTTTCTTTTTTCTATGCTGGTAACATTGTTTACAATGTTCATCCTGGATAATGACCACGAGGACAAACTAAATTTGTGGCACAGGGATCTTTTGTAAACGAAGCTTCGGCTGCCGATTCTCTTGATCGGACTTTGACTAAGAAAAGGTGGCTGCAAATGGCAGGAATTTCAACTGTCCATTTCCGACTTACGCCCTGGAAAGCGATTGCCGATTCTCTTGATCGGACTTTGACTAAGCAGCTGCAATGGCAGGAATTTTCAACTGTCCATTTCCGACTTACGCTTTGGAAAACGAGGTACGAGATATGGGGATTCTCCCCTGAAAAGGGACTTACGACTTACTCCGGTTGTTGCCAGTGCACTTTTTAAAAGAGGAATGATCCCAGCCAATCCGTTACGGGTACTAGAATTTATCCAGTTGAGAGCTTTAACTTAACCTTAACTAAAACACTTTTATACTACCCTCATCCCTTTAGATTCGAACCCTTATATGCTCCTAATACAACTTAGATTGACTTTCATTTATATTATTTTAAATTCATTACGAACATTATTTAAATATTATTTATTTAATCTTACAATACTATTCTAAACTATCACGGACATCAATTTACATATTTATTTATATTACAATATTACTTTAACCCATTACTTTAACTTATATATTAACGTGCGTGTACTCAGAAAAAAAAAACTATTTTGCTTTATTATGATTCATTCATTATTATTTTACTACGAATATTTTATTTATTTTCTACAGATATATTATACTTATTTATTTAACTTGTTTTTATTTTATGTATTTCCGTTATTTATTCATTTATTTAATTCTACAAATATTATTTCTAAATCCTTAATTTGACCCATTTATTTAACTTGATTTTATTGATTTTTATTTATTTGAACTGTTTATTTACGAACATTTCCTTAATTAATATGTGCGTGGAGAAAAAAAAATCTTTTATTTTGTGAAGCCTCCATTATTATTATCTGACAAAACAATCCATCATTTTAAATAGCGAAATTCTAATTCAGGCTTTTCACCTACGTCAAAATAATTATATTAGACTCATAGTCCATTTCCGGTCCTTTTTGTTTATTTCCTTTACTATTCTACCCGTTTACTAACTTTTAAACTATGTCAGGCGGTTCCTTCTTTCTTTCTACAAATTCTATAATATAAACTAACTTTCCTCTCTTATCGGTTCCGCTTATATATTTTATTGCTTTATCTCTTTCTCTCTCTGCTCTGTTTTCGACTTCATAACTCAGAAAACCTTTATACCTAGACAAACTCCGAATTACTTCAATCTGGGAATATTTTTTTCTACGCTTTCTCTTTGTTTTAAATCTACGTCTACAGCGAATGCGAACGTTTACTTTTTTACCTTTTATTTTTAATTCTTTGTAAAAACTTTTCTACACTATCTACTACCTTGAACTTATGTTTTTCTTCTATTTCTTGATCTACATTTGTGTCTACTTTATTTATCACAACGCTATCTGATTCTAATTCAATTTCTATGTCTTTTATCACCCCAACTTCCTTTTCAACTTCCTGACTTTCTTTAATTAAATCTAACTCTATAACTTCTTGATTCTCCTCTACTTTCTCTATTATTTCACTCCTCATTCCTTTAATTTCACATCTTATTTCTCTTATTCCCGCAATGAATTCTTGATGACTTTGCCTGAATTCTTGATGCATTTCTTCCATCATATTTATCATCATTTTCAACATCTGCGTCTCAGACATTTCTTTCTCTTTTTCCATTTTTAAAACAATATTTTATTTCACTAAATTTAATATATGGCTTATTTATTTATTTTTGAGTAAAACGGAAACACATGTTGACCACCTTTTTTGTCCATTTTTCTACCCGATCTAATGCTTTAACTCCGCCCAAATATCAGCTGTCTCTGATTTGATAGCATAAATGTCAAAATCTCTTTTCATTTCGAAAAAAAAAAAAGTTTTAGGTCAATTTTTTAAAATTAAAACACTTTTACATACGTAATTTAACTTTTATATAAAACAAATTTTTCAAACAAGAAACAAAGTATTTCTTTACTATTGTTTCTTAGGTTCAGCCCCAAGTTGGGTCTAGCCTTTTGAACCGTATTCGATTATGTCTATTCGAAACACCGGCCTCTTAGGCAGAGAAGAACATACTCGGAGAGTATGTATGCCCAAACGATGGCTATAAAGTATATAACTAGTGTTACATTTCCAGGACATAACTTCTTCTCGGCTGTTGAATTCAACACCAAGTTCAAAGCACCTTTTTTTGTTTGTGTATAAACACGGGCGCCAGCTATCTATTCAAGGATGAATAAATAACGCACTTTGAGCAATGGCCACTAACCCAACGCCTAAATTCACGACTAGCTCAGCGGTTTGTAATCACTAATAGATTATACTTAA
Source organism: Epiperipatus broadwayi (assembly GCA_028023455.1). NCBI lineage: Eukaryota > Metazoa > Onychophora > Udeonychophora > Euonychophora > Peripatidae > Epiperipatus > Epiperipatus broadwayi. The sequence goes on along the minus strand of JAQFVV010012426.1, from coordinate 1,625,282 downwards.
TTAGTGATTAAAAGAATTAATAAAAGAATTTGTTAAAAAGAATTGATAAAAAGAATTGACCGACAAATATAGTTTAATTTTAAAGATAATTTATTAACTAACATTTATTTACTAAATTTAAACATTTTATAATTCTAATAAAACACACGCATATTTTAAATTAACATTTCTAAATAGTTTAAACATTCCTATAGATTCAATAATAGAACACTCTAATTTAACTAATAAATATTGATATAATGATCACGCACATATTAACTCATGCACACACATAATAATGATAATAAAGGACTACATAGCATTTGAAATTTAATCACACACATATCAATAGTTCATTTATGTATGATATCGAGTTCATATAATTAGACTCTTGGAGGATTCGCACGAATTAATGAAATGCAATGGCTATTACAGTATAGAACGAAATAAGCAAATGTTTTTACCTAGGCTTTTTGAATGTGGACGTAGAATTTTGTTCTTTGGAGGCTGCTTTCGGTGAAGATATTTCCATTATAAATTTTTACCAGCCAACTGGGACGTTTCCTTGCTGAGTTTCCTGATTTTCACGATTATTGCTATCGGAGACAAATAGATACTGACGGAGATTTTCTAAGATGTTAAGCTGACATTATTTCATGGGCAGATCTGCTGTTTTCTCGGACATCTGGGCTGGAGATAAACGTGCATTCCAAAATATTCTCAGCACTGCATTTTGTTTCTTAACTGACTCAATTAATTTCCGAACTGCACTCTCTCAATAACTTTGTGAACTGAATTACTGTCCGATAAAAAAGGTCTATTTATACCTGCGCTTGTTGTCTTTCTGATATCTCCGGCAAAGATGCAGAGATGTTGTTTTATATTTTAATTAATAATAGCCATTGCCGTGTTTTTTAATGATAATCTTCTTTAACTTCCATTTATTTATAATAACATTTATTTTATTGTTGACAATCGCACATATATTAGTTTTAACATTATTTTTTCTTTAATTAAACTTGAATGAAAAGAGATTTGTATATTTATATTTTTACGAATACTAATAAAAACTATTTAATTCCTATCTTTTTCTAAAACAAACTGAATAAACTCTTCAACATTTTATTTTATGTTTTTCTTTTACGACAGATTACTTTAATAATAATTTTAGATAAAAATTATTTGTGCCTATATCAATATAGGTACAATATATATAGCATCAATTTAAACTAAAGTTACATAGAAAGTAAATGTTGTAGTTGCATGAATCATAAACAATATACTAAAAACTATGAACATTTATGTTGGCACACTAATATTTTCAAAAGAAAAACACTTTTCTTAAATTAAATTGCATTATTTGTTACACAACTTCCAAATCTTCATAATCTATTAATTCACAAATTTAGTGGGTAATATCTTTTCTTTCATTAATCTTTCAAAAGTGATCATTGGAAAGACCTTTTCCTTGCAATGAGCTTTTTAAAGATTGTTTTACATATTTATATTATAACAAGATTAATGGGAGATTTAGAAATTCTGTGTGCGGAAGTGAAGTCAATTTTTTTTTTTTTTTTGCCAGCAGTGTTAAAATCTTGAATATGTTTATGGAAAGAATATATTGGGGAAAATCCTCAACAAAATAATGTTTGCAAATGCAGTCATATCATTATCTGGTGATAATTTAATTTGTGAACTAGAACCCATCATTAATTGTATATTGTTAGAAACAGAATTCATCATTAATTACTCTTACTATTTTATTCCAGAAAATTTTTCCATAAAATAACTGAATGCTTTCTTCTATGGTAGGTTATATGGTCTTCAAGGACTAGAAATGGTAATCAAATTGTAATTTGTAGACTTTTAACTATTATTGCTCTAAACCCAGGAGGGCAATTTTGCTAAAAATTACATTTTAACATTTGCCTCTTTGTTTTAAGTGTGTCTCTGCGTATGACTGGTAAAATGATTTTACTTGCTTTGAAAACGATTAGTTAATGTTAAAACTGGATTAAAATAGTGATTTTCTTTGCCCATAAAAAAAAGTCACATGACAATTATTAACTCTTCACAATTTTTTTTATTGTATTGCTGTTACATATCAGGAAGTGTAAAAATTGGTTTAAAATTTTTATTTCTAGTTTAAAAAAATTTGAATCTGGGCTCAAAAATACCTTTTTTTTTTTTTTTTTACTATTTTTTTTTATAAGAAAAGAAAAATAACAAATTAAGGCAGATTTTCAAATTTTAACTAAGTATTGCCTTTATAAAATGTAGCTAAAGTGGAAATTATCACAATTTAAAAAAAAAATATTAAAAGTTTATATATATAATTAAATCTCTTTTTTTCCCATTCGAATTATTTTTTCTTAGTTCATTATAAAATTATATAAGATTTAATAATCTACTGAGTAAAATTTATTGAGGAAACTTCTGTTAACCAGAATAACAATGTTTGATTTTGGTGGGGACTTATAAGACTTCAATTATTAAAAGCTTTGTAATTTGGTAATGGTATCTATTTAAAATGGGTTTACCTGTCGTTGCAAAGTTATTGATTATATCCATCAATTACTTACATTGATTAACTACAAAACTTTTCAAACAGTAATTTGAATTATATTTCGCCAACTTCGAAGTTGTTAATTATTTTGACAATTACGTAATAAATATGACTTATGCGTAGTGTGAATTATTTTAACTTAGCAGTGATCCACTTTAAATAACCTAATAATGTTTTATTTAGCAATGTTAAAAAATATTAGATGAAATTTGCATTAGAAAAATAAAGATAATTAATGTATAAAAAAGTATTGATCAGGTGTTCGAAAGAAGTTTGAAAGTTGGAAGTGTCACAGTTGATTGTGATCCATGGACTTTGAATTCAGGGTCTGTTTCTACTACTGACCATACAGAGCAGAGGAAAATAATTAATTGTTGTATGTGTAAGAAAATGCTAAAATCCATTTTTATTTGTTAATTGGTGTAATGTCAGCGACCAGAAGGCAAAAAAGTATAGTGCCAATTATAATAACCTTAATTGTAGCCAATTACTTCCATCTTCAAAGCTCACATGATATATATATATATATATAAATTTACAATTGCCAATATTATACACTGTTCTACATCTGTTAAAGTGGTGGATGATAGGTGTCAGTCGGATGAAAATTTACATGTGATAAATATTTATTTAAAAAATTTATATTGAAATGAAAAATTAAAATTGTGACATAGTTTTAAACATATGACCAAATAATATTAAAAACCGAAATCACAATAATTAAATTATTCTTAGACTCACATTTTTTTTAAAAATAGATAGGGTAATTTGTTGTTAAATGCTTTAGGACTTTTCTTTACTTATGATTGCATATAACAGCAAGCTGGCACACTATTACTTTTATGTGAAGTAGGCCAGGAGTTACAGTGGAAATGTTATTATACAAGTATATAATCCTATAAAAGATGCCCATTGGTATGAGAAAGTCATGAGGATTGGGCTCTACAATAACTTTTAAATGACTGCAGAAGAAAAAGAGAGATAAAAATGTCTGCATCGGAAACATTACCCAGTCTTTGATGAACTAACCTCCTAGTCTTTAATTACTTATCACCTGTGAAACCTGAGCACTGTACCAACTCACACTTAGTATACTATACATTAACAAATTATTTTTTAAAATCTGCATCAGTGTACTTTTTATTTCATTCCCTATTGGCAAAAAAGTGTGTGTTTTCAACAAATGTTTATATATATATATATATATATATATATATATATATATATATAAACATATATATATGAGGGTGCAATATATATATATATATATATATATATATATATTGCACCCTCACTTCCAGGAAATATGTAATTATAATCACTTGATCTAGCTCAGATAAATAACTATGTTTATCTAAAATATATCTAAATCAGCAATAACTATATTTTTTAATAATATCAAATTATCAAATTAGCTTAACTAATAAATAATAATATAGTTCTATTTTATAAAATTAAAGAAATGAAAATCCAATTAAATCATGAGACTATGAAGTGAGTTTACAAGTGGCAGAGTGAATACATTAAGCCAATATCCCATAGGATATTACCTTAATGGCATAAGAGTACTATCCCTACTCCTACTACTTAAATACTACATTTATAGTACCTTACGTCTTTAATCTAAACTAATTAAGTACATAAATCTTAAATCAATCTGAATATCTTTATTAAAATTAATTTAACTCAAATATATCAGGTTCTCTTAAATTACTTTTAAATTAGTTATAACTCTTGTAATCAGGTATGATAAGGGATTTAATATCATTCCTAACTACAACTAAATAATAATAATAATAATAATAATAATAATCTTTAATCTATAATTTACTCTCCTATATTTCTACTTAGAATGTTGTTCCTGTATATCACATAATAATAATGTAATATAACCTTCTCTTATTCATGTGGCATCTTAAGTAAACATATATGATATGATATTATAATCTGAGAATATGTGGCAGTCATTACTAAGATAATTTAATGTAAATCTTTTGTAATTAGTTTATGACCATCATCATAATATAATAAATAAAACGTCTTAAATAAAACATATCAATAAAATATTATAACTCTTAAATAACAATTTTATTTGTGATGTGCAAATATTATGTCTTTCTTATAATTATCTGTGATTATGTAATTGTGATGTGAAGAAATTGAATCGACACCAAGATTTATAACAAAACTTAACAAATTTATTAATAAACTTTAACAATAAATTATATACAGTATTGAAACAGTAAGATTCGTATTCGAATCTTAAGTTTCACCTTTTTCTGTCATCTCTCACTAACCGGTCTATCCTGCCCAAATTTAAACTTTTGGTATCGAATTGTGTGTGTAGCAATATTGAAAGTGTATAAATATATGTAGAATTCAGCATAAACACGCACACATTTCGATCTCAAATTAAAGGCAATAAATAGGGATAAAATAATATAATTTAGATTTCTTTTAGTTATATAATTTTTGTATAATTTTAATCATTTATTTTGGATTATAAAGTTCGTATTTATTGCTTTGTTTAAATTTCGTTTAATAATAATTCTAAAAAAAATCTGATGTAATATTTAATTAAAAGTTAAAATAATCTTATGTTTCCTTTTTGTCTTTGAAATTTAAAAGCATGGTCAGTGATAGATAATAGATTAATTAAAGAAAAATTCCCCAAAATGTAATTAGTAAATGTAAAATGTAAACAATAGAATGGCAGCTTTCTTTAATTAAAAACCAACAAAATGCATTGATTATCCTCAGGGCAGATTAAGTAGAACCTAAAAATATCTTAACAAAAATGTGAGAGATCAAGATAAGAAAAGAGGCCATCTTAGACTTGCTGGAGACATTGACTTAAACTTTAGCTTTGCTCTCGATCACTGAGAGTCTCCAAAAATATAAAATAATTTGTTCCTGCCAAGGTATGACCGAGTAAAGCACCTAGATTATTCTCCATCAGGAGATGGCCTATCGGATGCCGAACTTTCCATTGCCCATCATAAATTCACCATGAAGATCTGCTGCCTGAAATGAATGAGAAAGCTGCTGCTGCTGTGAAAGTAAATGAAATATCTAAATACAAAAAAGAATTGCCACTCGTGAAGTTTTTGCTGCTAAACTAATGGAATCAGAAAACTTCTTATAAAACAGGTACCTGTCTGTGTTCAAACTCTAGAGTACTCTAATAACATGCTATAGCTCTTCTTCATATTACTTATCTAAATGGTAAAATGTAAAAACTATCATTTGTATAACTAAATTGAATAATTAATGTAATGTGTAAATGTCTCTAATAATCTAGCTTACCTCATTCTATCTTTCTTGGGTGCGTATTTCTATAATCTACATTTCTATCTATAGTTATTATTTAATTATTGCATGCTCATAATTATCTCAATTTTCAAAGTTTAAATCTATGATCGCTTAAAACAATGAATGCGTGTCAAAATTTCATTAATATTTACTTTCCTAAATAACTTAACTTTCATAAAAATTGACACGCATTCAGTGCATCATTTATTGCAATGCAGGGTCTACTACTTCGCAAATGGCTGGCATATTAGTTGTAATAACTCCCAGTTTATATAGGTTTTGTATTTATTAAATCTTAATGAATAATTCTAGAAAATTACATTTCTTTGAGAGTCCCCAGAGTTCTTTAGTAAATGTTGATAATGTAGGGCCGAGTCAGAAATCTATTTAAATCTCATCATAATCGTTTATACAGTATACATGTGTTACGTTTCAGAGACGCTATGACCCATTCCACTGTGAAATTTTTGGATTCTTGAGGGTTGAAATTAACCCCAGTCATCCTACACAAGCGGGCATAATGGATGCTCCCGTAGGATTTGTCAATGTCATGCAGCCAGCCGGCAAACTGCGACACGGACCGCTTGTCCCTGGTTATGCTTATGTGACACCTTACTTCATCGGGCCGAGGCAGAGGCCAGCCTGACATTCTTATAAACCCATTCGCGTCATTGCAGTTTCGATATACTGTTATTCCATATCACCTTTCTAAAGTGTACCACGTGTTCCTTTACTCAATTCTATTATTCTCTATATCACTCCTCCTCTGCATTATCTTCGTAATTCACTCTCAAATAAATGTTTGCCCTTAGTCATAAAATAAATATTTTAATTAAATAAATATATGTCTGCCGCTACTCTTAAATCTTACGTTAGACTCTTGCATTACAAAGGTATAAATTCCCCAAGGCATGCATTAGAAATACTTACTCGAGAATTTTAGGTAGCTAGATTAAGCCTTCAAATCAGTGAATTCTTTTTGTAAACATTACAGTATCGGAAATACCGCTACTGAGTCCTCAAGATAAAATAATGTCTAAACAAATAAATGTATTCCTTTTGTAAACATTACAGTATCGGAAATACCACTACTGAAGTCCTCAATATAAAATAATGTCTAAATAAATAAAGGTATTTTTTAAAATATAATCATGTCGCAAATCCCGCTACTGAAGCTTTGAATCCCTAAAATATTATTAGTAAATGATTTTATTAAAATGTATTAATAAATAATTTTAAACTATATGTCTGCAGTTACGTTTCATTTATTCGATACCCATTCTATATAATATTTCCTCGATTATGTAAATATGAATGTTTAATTAATATTAGTTTGATTATTGGCTAACTCGAGAATAAAATCATGAATCTCTTGCATATCCCTGACCACCATGCCTAAGGAAATATTTACTAATGTCGCATCAGATGCGTTGTTTCATGGATTGTATTGTGGAACCGATTAACTATGTTCAAACTCAGTACCACGGGTTGCTTCGCTACTCCATGGTGCTGCTGTTCTGTATGGTGGTCGAATTCTGCATTATGTTTATGAGTCACACGTTTTCTGACTGTTACAGTATGTACAATATGCATGCACTTTGTCTTACTCTCATTTCAGTGATTTCACAAAAACAAAAAAAAAATGAATTAAATAAAAATATTAAATACAAAAAAAATTGCTTTATAAAATTCTCATTATTGAAATATTACCATAACATCTTTATGGCCTCCATTAATTTTCTTTAAATTATTACATTCCAAAGTATTATTTAAATTATTACTTCACTTTGAATTTATTTTTTATTATTTAGTTTTAAAAAACACTTTTACTATATTCTATAGTTATTCTTAACTTACTCATAGTGTAAATAATATTAATTAATAATATACCCATTAACCTAAATACTTATTATTCCTCAATATGATGTTAAATAAATGTAAGCATTGATGTGTATTATTATAGAATAATAATAATAATAATATAAAATCATGCTCACTTGTATTCTTCAAATATGATTTATGTATATTTCTTTTACTTGTAAAAATATGCATTAACATTGAATTTCTTTAAAACTTAATGATTAAATAATATTTTTTATAAAACACATTTCATTCATCATTCATTTATTTGTAATAAATAATAATGAGTCCCAAACATAAAAAAGTTTATGATTCGTTATTAACAAGTTACAATCTTGTATTTTTTTATCCTCATTCATATCTTTACTTTTAAACAATATAACCCATCTTATTTTCTTTAATAACAATTCTGCATTTTAAACTTATTCATCATTTCATATTTTAAAATACTAGCCTTTACGATAGCATTCAAGCAATATTGATAGTAAATACAAGTAGGTATATGGAATAAATCAGATTTTAATATAATAGCACTTTTATTAAATAACCATCATGGTCACAGTGTATCATAAATAAGGTATGATTATTTTAGTTCATCACCTTTACCAATAAACATAACGTCCAAGCTATCTATTTAGCTCTATGGAACATTACAATTTCAACATACAAAAAATAACACTACCATGAACAAATACAAGTTATGGGGCTAAGTTATCTATACTTGCACAATAATCCCTATCATCTATACTTATTCCCATATAAACAAATCCTACCTAAAAATATTATCTTGGTTCTATTTAACTTAATACCAAGCTTACATTGCTAAATCTATTCTTACATTCTTATAATAATAAATAAATTCATGTCTAAAATAACTATCTAACCAATCGATAAGAAAAGATTATTTTATCCATTAGTAACTTTACACATAAATACAAACAATCAGTATTGATATCCCGGTTTATTATTTTGATCACTTAAAATAAACATTAAATTCCATTATAATAGAATCATATACTTATATTTCCTTTATATTAAAATGTACTTATAATATTATTAAAAGTATGCATATTCTTTAACATGAATAAACAAATTATAAACTATGTGTATGTATTGTGTTTTTTATACTCATTTCATACATCCACACTAAAATATACAATAAATAAATACATAGTAAAATGATCAATACTTTTATAATTGTTACCATCAATAATATGTATTCCTTGTCGATTATTCCATTAATATTTCTGGATTACGAACTAAATAAAAAGCGTATTTAAATATCATTCATTCCATATCATCATAATTTAAAATATTAAACTTTTTTTTTAAAATTATTAAAGATTTTTTTATAATAACTAATCACTACGTTAGTAAATAATTTAATGTTTTTATGTTCCCACCCTTTTCTATTTTCTAAGCATTATGATAAAAGTTAGTAAAAATAAAATTTAAAGTTCATATTTACAAAAACTTTGACTACGTTCTTTATGGAAATGTCCTTTTCTTCTGCAGCATTTGTTGACAAAAACATCTTCCTTTACTGCAAACAAAACTATGCATGCTCCGATAATTTCCCTTTTACGACATGTCCGACGATTCTTCTAAGAATAATGAAAATAAACAAAAGTAAGTCGACTTGTAAAATATTCTAATTGCAATACAAATAGTTCTGAGTTCTTCTTTTATTTCCAACAGTAATTATTAAATGCATTTTTAATCCTCTACTATGACATATCCTTTCTAAAACTTTACTTTTTTCAGGTAAATTTTTCATAAGTCAATGTTCTTGAGTACAACACGATATCTGATAGTACGTATTATTGTAGTTTTAAATATTCTTATAAATATTTTTCCAAATATATTCTGTATGTCCCGCATACAACGATATTATTTTAAAGATTTTCCCAATGTAATATCAATTATTATACTAATAATCTTCATTTTTTTTCCAACTTTTTTTCAAAATCAATTTCAATATTTCTTTACAAAGAAATATTTTAACGTCTTAAATAATGGTTATTTCACATTAACAGTTTTTTTTTTTAAAAAAAAAACAAAACAAACTATTCTACTTTTAAAAAAAAACTTTCAGAATAAAAATTTCATATTTTCCTTTCCATCTCTGACGAGCATATCTGAATTTTTCCTATGAAGTTCTGTCTATTAAATTGACTATTATGTTAGCATGAATGCTTAAGATAGGCAAAATTATGTGCCTAGTAAAACAATAATAATCCGATATTTTCCTACATAAATTTCAGTTCAATGATGACTCCTCCATGTCTAAGTTGATGGTAAATTGAATAAAAACAGATCAGCTAGCAAGGAATTATTTAATTTTAGCCACTCATTTCCATATCACAATCTTATAATAACAAATTACTATACTTTTAGAATTTTAAAAATGATAAAATTGACTATAATATACTTAATTTACTTTACCGAAGTTGTAGAAATACTGATGACGGTATAACAGTATATCGGTATAATGAGATAACAGTGTCCTTGGAATTCCTGCATAGCTCTTTTATATCTGTCCAAAATACACGTTTTCATTGGTCAATTTTAACAATGCTTGCTTCACAATCCCGGTAATAGAACGCCAGATTAAAGTTAAAATTAATAATAATTTATTAAATATTTATTTTTATTATATTATTCAATTCTTAATTAATTTTCACATTTTATTTACACTTAATAAATATTTCAAAATAACTTTTAAAAATCACATTTCAATATTTATTATCATTTCTACGTTTATTTTAAACAAAACATATATTATTTTCAATATAAAACAAATCTAATTTCATCTATTATATTTATTTTTTAAAGCCTAATCTAATATTTATAACAGATAACATCATTTTATTTTCAAGAACAGGTGTGAATATTCCACGTCACGTGATTTATAAAACTAAATGAGATGCTAATAATTTAAAGAAAACTAAAATAAATATTTTAATTTATAAAATATTACACAAATCAATATTATAGCACAATTTTAAAATAAGTATTTTAACATTATAAGATCAAAATGACTTTTTTTCCTACATTATTATTTTTAAATAAAGGATTCTAAAATATAACTATTAAACACACTTATTATTATTAAATAATCTATTTGTTTAACTTTAAAGCATTACTTTTAAAATTTACCTTAGTCATTTACTTATAAGATTTATTAAATCAATATTTATTATGGCCAGTTCTCCCAACCATACAATCTTATAATGATTTTTAGCTAACTACTTTCTTACAAATGCCAACACAATATTATACATCAATTATTTTACTTGCCTTAACTAAATTATTCAAAGACTATTAACACATAACATACATCATCCCTTACTTAAATTTAAAATTTTCTAGTAAATTATTAGAAATAACCCATTCTAGCCTAAACAAAAGGGTACAATATATATATATATTGAACCATATACGTTATCCGCTTCAAAGGCAACAATTGGAAAACTAAAATGTATAGTTTTAGAAATTTTAAAAAGAGAGAAAATTGTATTTAAAAATTTTTTATTTTTAAGAGTATATGCCATAACCCAAATATTCTATATGTAGATGGAAATTATAAAAACATTTTAATTTTAAAAAAGTTTTTATTGAGATGGGGTTTTTTTTTTAGTTTTAATCTATTTTAAAAAGCAGAAACTCATTTTCTTATTTATTAAAATGGGATAAATAACAAAAAGAGCTTTGGTTAAAACTTTTTAATTAAGGTCTAATGCAAAATAAGAGACTAACCCTGGTTAAAACTTTTGATTAAGTCTGGCTGGAGATACCATTGCATATAAAAACTCTGTTTTGATTTTGTATTATTATAACTTTTATATTTGCTAATGGCAGACTGCTGATATATATTTTTATATTTGCTAATTGCATAGTGAAGTTAGCTAAGGGAGAATTTATTTTTGCTATGAACTGCTTGAAGTCCAGACTGCTCAGAGATGATTGAATTGCTGTTTTCTAATTTTTGATTTAACTGCTAAAGAAACTACAATTAATACCGTGGATTGCTACTATCCACTTATAATGCAGAAACTACTCACTTTGAAGAATCATATTAAAAGTATGTTGTGCTAAAAACCTTCCAAGACAGACTCTGGAGCTCCATAACTGTGATATCGTGAACATAACCTAAAAGCCCAGTCCAGAACTCATCCTAAAGATTGCCCTCATACTCCCGACCAGGTAACTGGAAATCAGAAACCTTCGTAATGAATTCTAGATAGACCTAAACTGTGCATGCACTACTGGAATCAATTGGATGTAAAACTGAATGTTTGAAGGTAACTGAACATTTTTTTTATTTTAACCAGGGTAAAATCTCTAAATTTTATGAACCTATGATAGGCATATTCGTAATCAGTTTGATATTATTAATATTTCTGTGATTCATGTATTTGTGCAAAACCTATAAATTGTAATTAATTAAATTAATATTTTCTTTTGTCAATTTGTCAGAGAGTGTATTATGAGTTAATATTTTATAATCATTGTTGTTCTTTATTATTTAAATTAATATTTTCTTTTGTCAATTTGTCAGAGAGTGTATTATGAGTTAATATTTTATAATCATTGTTTTCCTTTATTATTATTAGTAACTATTGTTAAAAGCTTTGGCAGATAATAGTAGTTTTCCTTTTTAGATCACCTATCCCCTTTTTATTTTAGAGTAAATTAGTACAATAGGGGCTTGCATTTCCTGAAGACTGTAAATTTTTTGGCTAGCAATTTATCGATTATATAGTTCTGTTTTTCTTAAACTGTAGAGATTTTGTTTTTTTTATACTTCGGATTACATAAAATCGTAATTTTTTCTTTGTGATTATATGGAGTTAACTTTAAGAGTAGTATTGTAACGATCTTCTTATAAGTGTTTTCATGCATATGACATTCCTATTATGTCCCAATGTTTTACCAGGTTTTTAGGGAAAGATCGCTCTGTGCTGTTTGTTGACTTCCATACAAGATCTTTTTTTTTAATCTGTAAGTAAAGGAAAGTGGAGTTTGTTTACATAAATCACTGGCAAGAAGAAATTACAAATCTCTTTAATGCTTAGGTGAGAAAACAAAATTATCTGCTGAAGTATTTATATACCATAATATTCACTTGCCCTCTCTGTCAAACAACTTTGGGGAATTTAGGTCAAACTTTTAAATTTTGTTTGACCAACATTTTTTTTAATTTAATAAATTATTAAAAGTTATTTATAATTATTTTTGGCTGATGTTCTTCTGTCCCTCAATTGTCTGAACAATGTTTAAGATCTCTTTCTCTCCTGGGTCTAGCTGGTAGCATTTATCATCATCAACTTTTTGATCACTGTAAATTAAATTCTTTAGGTTGACAGTGGCCCAGTGGTGCCTCGATGTTAGAAAAGTGTGGAATGTCCAGTACAACAGATAGTATGTTTTAGTGCTACTAATGTGGGGCTTTGCATTTGTAAACACATGTGAGATTTTGTTCAGACGGTTGAGGAATATTTTAGGGGTAGTAAGGCAAAATTTAGTATTAGGGATCAGTTATGCTAGTTGGTGTGTATTGTTGGTGTGGTTTGGAGTAGAGGTTTGTCTTTTAATATGAAAAAAATAATTAAATAGTGTTTTCCTTTTTGATTTTGAACGTAAGAAAGAGTGAATAATAAATAATGGTATACATTTTTTTTGTCAAAGTGAAAAATTTTTAAACTAGAAAATAAAAGTTAGGAAATGTAGATAAATTGGGGTTTAATCTTGTTTTCAAATATGGAATCCAGTGTAGAAATTCATAGAGGAGTACTGTTGAAAGAAAGCTATTTCTTTCAAAACCCACAAGTAGTTGAAAAAAAAGTGAATGAGATTCAAGTGATGATGAAGATAATGATGGATATGATGAAAGCCAAGATGAGAGAAAGGTGACAAAAAATAAAACAAAGTTAGCAGGCAATGATGAAAGAAAATAAAAAAATAAGACAAGTTACTGGAAATGAAACAAAGTCAGTAGGTGATGTGGGAAGACTTGAAAGTGGAAATGAAAGGAATGAGGCAAGAAACCATCGAAATAGTGGAGAAAAACTAGGAATCCATGGAAATGGAGAAAAACTAGGAATCCATAAAAAAAAGTTCTGATTAAAGAAATTCAGGAAGTTGAAAAGGAAGTTGACCTGGTAAAAGATGTAAGCGAAATGAGAAATGATTTTAAACCAAATAGCGTTAGGACAGATAAGGTGAAACAAAAATAGTACAGATAGAAGTTAAGAAGAAGATAAAAGGGATAAAAATAAATAAATCTGAATCAAAGAATAAACCTGAACCAGTAAAGGAAATTAAACCAGAAAATAGTTCTGATTCAACCAACAACCTTAAGCCTATAAATAAAGATGAGTGAGATAAAGTATAGCAAAAAGGAGGTTTTTAAAAAAAGAGCAGATAAAATTCCAGGAAATATGTTCATAATTAAAATTTATTTGAAGATTACTCTTAAACCAGAGATAACACTGGTGCAGGGAAATAAAGCAGAGTTCAAAGTAAGAAAACCTCCAAAATACAAACAAGAAACAGGCAAAGGGAAGAAAGTAACCTACATCACCCAAGCTCTAAAAATGGTTAGAAGAAAGAAAGAACCATCTGACAGAGGGTAGATGGTTTTAGAGTAATCAGACTGACTTTAAAAAAAAATGTTTATTATACATGATTGTAAGAATAATGGAGCTAAAGTTAAGTAAATAAAATAAAATGTTTTTTTTGAGAAGTTAATATGTGATAACAGAATAGGGCAAACGTTTAGCATGGTTTCTGCAGGGAGGGGTTTAAATGTTTAAAAAAAATTAAGAAATTTTTATTTATTTATTTATTTATTTATTTATTTTGTGGCATAATGGGACAGTTGAACTGGATATGTTATCCACTTCAAAGGCAACAATCAGAAAATCAAAACTAAACTGTTTAGTTTTAGAAATATTAAAAAGAGAGAAAATTATATTCACTAATAGTGGACTGCTGATATGATATATTTTTATATTTGATAACTGCATAGTGAAGTAAGCTAAGGCAAAATTTATTTTTGCTGTGAACTGTGATGTCCAGACTGCTCAGAGAAGATTGAATTGCCATTTTCTAATTTCTGATTACTGATTGCTAAAGAAATGGTGATTAAAACTATGGATTGCTACTATCCAGTCATAATGCAGAAACTACCCACCTGGAAGAATCATATTAAAAGTATGCCATGCTAAAAACCTTCCAAGATGGATCCCAGAGCTCCTCAACTGTGACATCTTGAACATGCCCTAAAAACCTAGTCCAGAACTGATGCTAAAAATTGCTTTCATAATCTTGACCAGGTAAATGAAATCAAAAACCTTCATAATGAATTCTAGATAGACCTAAACTATGTATGCACTGCTAGAATCAATTGGATGTAACACTGAAGGTTAGAAGGTAACTGAACATTTTCTATTTTAATCAGGGTAAAATCTCTAAATTTATGATCCTATGATAGGCATATTCATAATCAGTTTGATATTATTAATATTTCTGTGGTAGGTGTATTTGTGTAAATTCTATAAATTGTAGATACTGAAATTAATATTTTCTTTTGTCAATTTGTTGGAGAATGTATTGTCAGTTAATATTTTATATTCATGGTTTTTCTTTATTATCATTAGTAACTATTGTTAAAAGCTTTAGCAGATAATAGTTTTTTTTAGATCACCTGCCCCATTTTTATTTAAGAGTCAATTAGTTCAATAGGGGTTTGCATTTCCCACAGACTGTAAATCTTTTGGCTAGTGATTTATCGATTATATAGTTCTGTTTTTCTTAAACTGTAGAGAATTTGTTCTTTTATATTTCGGATTACGTAAAATCTCATAATTTTTACTTTGTGCTTGTATGGAATTAACCTTAAGAGTCATATTGTAACAATCTTATGAGTGTTTGCGGGCATATGGCATTTCTATTATGTCCCAATTTTTACCAGGTTTTAGGGAAAAATCACTCTGTGCTGTTCCAACTTAAAGGAAAGTGGAATTTGTTTAGATAAATCACTGGCAGGAAGAAATTATAAATCACTTTAGTGCTTAGGTAAGAAAACAAAATTATCTGCTGAAGTTTTAGATACACCATAATATTCACTTGCATTCTCTCACAAAGAACGTTGGGAATTTAAATCAAACTTTTATATTTTGTTTGACCAACTTTTTTTTTTTACAATTTTATAAATTATTTATAATTATTTTTGGCTATCATTTGTTTTTGTCTCCTGCCTCTTAATTGTCTGAACAGTCATTAAGATTTCTTTCCATGTGTCTAGCTGGCAGCATTTATCATCATCAACTTTTTGATCATCATAAATTAACTTTTCTAGGTTGGCAGTGGCCTAATGGTGCCCTCAGTGTTATAAAAGTGCGGAGTGTCTAGTACAAAATATATATATTTGTAAATTTTTAAAAAAAGTAATGTGATAATATATGTGGACCCAAATAATATTTTATCATATATATTTTTAAATAGTTATATTTATTTATGAAACACATTACTTGTGAACTATGTAAAGTATTCAGAGTTCTAAAGTGCATATATTTTAAAAATGTGATTTATTCACAGACTTATTAAAATTACTAGATTTTTAGAATGATTCCCCAAAAGGTTTTGTAAAATAAAATCTTACATAAAAATAATAAGAAATTACAACTATATACAAGTAATTTAAAGTTGTAATTATAAATTTATTAAACGCACATTGATTACGTAAGTAATATTTACTGAGGCTATAACCTCGATAATATGCATGTAAAATGTGATAGTAGGGACCTCTACAGGTGTTTTAACCACAAGCTTTTCTTCCATTGTGTAAGCTTGTGGTTAAAACACCTGTAGAGGTCCCTACTATCGCATTTTACATGCATATTATCGAGGTTATAGCCTCAGTAAATATTACTATATACAAGGTAATTATCACTCCTCACTAGCACTGGTAAACAGTAATGTTAAAGCTCCAAGGATACTCTCACTCCTGCCACAAGATAGAGACTTTAAGGAAATAAGAGTCATCTTGTTTCCAAACTCAAATGCAATTATATGAGCTAATCTTAAGTGTCTAGAAGTGACAGTGGGAATATATAAATAATTTATTTTAAATCCATTTCTTATTTTAATATTTTTATTAGCAATTTTGAAATTTAAATTTACTTTCTGCCAATATTAGTTAATGTTAAATTATGAAATACGTAATAAATTTTACAAGCACAGTGGTTAGATTGTAACTATAGAAGGTAATCTGCCTCCTCACTAGCAGCGTTAAACAGTGGTGATAAAACTGCAAGAATACTCTTGCTCCAGCCACAAAATAGAGACTTTAAGGAAATAAGAGTGGCCATTTTATTTCCAAAATCAAATGCAATTGTATGAGCCATTCTTAAATTTCTAGAAGTGAGAATGTGAATATATAAATTGTTCACTTTAAATCCATTTCTTATTTTAATATTTTTATTAGTACTTCTGAAATTAAATTTTGCAAGTGCTCTTATTCCTTAAATTCTTTTATCTTGTGGCTGGAGTGAGAGTATTCTTGCAGTTTTATTACCACTGTTTTTAACAGTGCTAGTGAGGAGTTATGATTGTTTTATATATAGTTACAATCTAAACACTGCGCTTGTAAAATTTATCAAGTATTATATAAATCTATTACTATAAAGTGTTGAAAATCTCAAAATTGTTAGATCAGAAGTCAAACTCCGATAATGCACTATTACTTTAAATATTATAAATCTCCGTGCACTCACATGTCAGTAAGCCCTGATTTAGCATGGTCAATGAATGTTGGTGTATTTATAGAAATGCACTCTAAACTTAAGTGATTCACTTAAGTTTTTTAAATTCTTACTGACATGTGAGTGCACGGAGATTTATAATATTTAAAGTAATAGCATATTCTTGGAGTTCGACTTCCGATCTAACACTTTCAAGTATTATATAACCATATCATTAAAAATAAGAAAAACTATCCTGTGGGTAAATAACTATTTAAAAACATTTTGATAGCTATAATTTAAAAAGAAAAAAAAAATTTTAATTTTCCATTAACAATTATACATTTGCTACTTATATAGCCACAAAATATTTTTTGAATCATGATTTATTGAATTAAAGTAAAACATGTAGAAAACAAAACCCATCACAATACATACTTTAAATTCTTTTTTAAAATTAACATATTGTACATGTTAAAATTTATTTTTCATGCACTTGCTCAATTATTAAAGTTTTTTTTTTTTTTTTTTGTAATATCTAACCAATTGAATTATTTTACAGCATTGTTAATTTTCTTTTTTAATTTGAATTTTTTATTTTACTTAAATGCTGCAAAATATTTTTAAATTACTGAAATATCAACACAATTTTTGTTCTATGTAAGAATTTATTAATGTGGTATAAAAATTCAAATGAACAGGTTTAATTGTTAAGTTAGTTTTAATATTGTGTGTAAATAATTAAATTTTTTTTTGTCCTCTCTATGCTTATGATAAAATCAGCTATTGTTTTAAGTAAATCACAAACAAATTATGACATTGTTGATTTAAAATCTAAAAAATGAATGGTATTTTAAACTTATGTTTAATAATTTTTGACCATTGATTATTAACTGCATCATGATTGAAACCATTTTTTCTCAAAATAACTTACAATTATGATGACTATTTTGATCAGTGTAATTTTGATTCAGGCAAAATAACATTCATAAGAATTTTAATCCAATAAATTGATTTAATAAATATAGTTTAGCTAATACATATTTTACAACTAAATATTAATTCACTTTACTGTTCTGTGTGGTCTAAGTGTGTTTTTGTTTACCTACTGTTCTCAATGAAACTGGTGGATTTTTTAAAAATTTGTAGTCATTAAAAATGAAAATATTTTTGAATAATTTCATAAATGAAAGTATTGATTAGAGAAAATTAAATAAAGACATTAACTATACTTTAATTCTATAATCAAAACATAATGTATGCTGTATAATGAATAAACTCTACTATACATTTTTAGTATGAATGTTTCCATTTTATTTTTAGAAGACATAGCCTTAGTGAAATCACTGTTGTATCACATCAACAACCTTACAAAATGACTGCCATTTTGAAAAAATGGTGGATATATATTTTTAAAAAATTCAAATTTTTTTAAATGCTCTTACAGTAAATAATCCATTGTAATTCAACATAATGGATACAAATTGATGATGATTGTTAGGCAAATTCTTGCTTAAAGACTCATTGCCAACTAGGTAAAAATGTATATATATGAAATAAAAGTAACCCCATAAAATTGCATTCTTCTCATTTCAAATTATATATACAAAACTTAGAAGTTAGAAATATCTAAAAAAAAGTACTTATTTTTTTAACTTTATTAATAATATACCATATACAGAAAAATATCTTTAACCATTGTATTATGATGTTTTGTATTAGGCTATAATATTAAAATAGTGCTATGTTATGCCCATATTAAAAACTCTCACTTCTAGATGTCGTCTTTCTTTTGTATACAATATTTATGATTGCATATACATTTCAAATACTTTTAATGATATGCTTAAATTTTTTTTAGTAATTCTGCATTAACTCCATCATGTAAGTTATATTAAAGTTACTTATGTTAATATTATCCTAGTGATGATACAAGCAGTACTCATAATTATCTTTACTCACTCACTATTTATGTGTGTTAATGTTTAAAGTAACTGTAATTGGAATAATATAATCTTACTTAGATATCATTTAAGCACACATAGATATTGATATGAAACTATCTCTCCCGTTTTATAGATTCATAAGTAGTACAGAATTTTATATATTTTAAAATCTGAATTTGAATTAGAAAAATACAGGAAATAAAATTATAACATGAAAAAAATGTGAGCATAATTATTTATTTATTTTGGGTAATTGTATTTTAACTTCAGCTAGGAATTAGTCTGAGAATATTGGATGAGTAGACTTAGATAGGGATTTTATGCACAAACTTTTTTGCATCCATTGATTGCTAAGGCTTACACTGGGTGGCACTACTGTATAGACTTTGCTGCTGTTTTATCATTATGTTATAAAAAAAAATTCTCTTTATGATTTTATTGTTATGATTAAACATTACAATTTTGTTAAACAGTCGTAATCATTAAAAAAAATTAGCTATGAAATACAAAAACTTATTTTGCACTATGTTTGTTTTTATATAGAAATATTTACATTTGCATGTATTAGTTTTATTTATGCAACTTTTTAAATAAAAAAAGCATATTTGGATAATAAACTGTGTTATTAGATTCCTGTTTATTATTCATTGCTTCATTTAAAAGATTAAAAGATATACTATTTAGGTATAGTGATTTAACTATTTCTATTAATTTAGTTGTTAAAGGAATGTTATTCTATTAAATTTATTGTATAAAATTTAATTTTGGTTCTCTTATAAATATGAAAGACAGTCCAAAAATTTTATTTAAGGATGCTCTGAATATTTATTTAAGGATCCTCGTAATATTTAAAAAATATAAGATGAATTGTTACCAATTTTCTTTTCTGAGCCAACATAATATCTGGTGAAATGAAAATATATACAGAAAAGATAGTTATTTAATAATATTTAGCTTTATTACTGCCTAGCATGCTTTCAATATATTTTTATTATATATTCATGGCATAAAATGAAAATTCATGCTGAAAAATTCGTTTTTTTTAATATTTGACTTATATTTTTACTATATCATATTTATGGCCATGAATATGATATACTAAGAATATATTAAAAGCATGTGAGACAGTAATAAAGCTAAATATTATTTAAAAACTACCTTTTCTGTATGTATTTTCATTTTACCAGATAATAAGATCACTATATTTTTTACTTTTTTGAGTGGTGTGATAGTGAATTTGTTGCTGTTCAGGGATATCTACATTTTGGTGAACATGCACAGTTATTGAAGAGTAACTGACTTTCTAAACTTATTTTATGGTGTGAGCCTAGTTTTTGTTAAAGATGAAACCCTATTTAAATTTTAAAGATTATTTCAAAGTCATTAGTTTTTGCATTAATAAATACTTTGAAGTCTTTTGAAATTAATAGTGTTTTAAGATGAAAACGCAATGTATGGGTAAGAGAACAAACAGTTACTGACCTCATTGAAAAAATTAAAAGACTGAAGTGGAGTTGGGCTGGACATATTGCTAGAAGAGATGATAATCGATGGACAATTGAAATTTTAAACTGGATTCCAAGAGATTGTAAAATACCCAGAAAGAGACTACATGTGAGATGGATGGATGAAATAAGAAAGTGTGCAGGGGTGATGTGGAGAAGAGAAGCTAAAGATAGGAAAAGATGGATTGAACTTGGAGAGACCTTCATCCTGCAGTGGATTGATAATGGTTGATGATGATGATGATGTAATATAATTTTCAATACACCACTCTCACACGAGGTAGGGACTGTTTTCTATGTGCTTTTAACACCTTAAGGAGAGGTGTAATCATAAACATATGGCCAAAGACATGTGACAAAGGTGTATGATCCCCAAGATTCCTACTTCATGCTATACACTAGCACTCATCATTTGGTCCAGATCTATATATTTTAGATAAGTTTAAGAAATTATGAACTGTGTCAACTGATGAGTGCTTTTTCAGCATGAAATGTGTATCTTGGGGATTATATATCTTTCCACATGTCTTTGGTCATATGTTTATGATTACACCCATCCAGAAGGTATTAAAAGTGGATAGAAACCAGTCCCTACCTTATGTAGTGAAAATTACACTATAGAAATATTATTCATTAAGCCGATAATCTCTAGTCTACCATCAAGTAGTTTGTGTCAAAGCTGTGAGGGTAGTCAGTTATATACTATCAATTAAATTGTAATAATTGGTTATCTATGTATACTGAACAATTTTAAAGATATGTTAAAAAATTGTGGTCTAGGCCAACTGATGAGTGATTGTTCAGCATGAAATATTTGTCATGAGGATCGTAATCTCTTTCACATATCTTTGGTCATATGTTTATGATTACATCCGTCCATAAGGTGCTAAAAGTGTATAGAAAGCAGTCCTCTACTTTGCATGAGATTGATGTAGTAAATTATTAAATACTACAGAAATATTATTCCTTAAGTGGATAATCTGTTGTCTATGGAATGACTAATAAAAATCATTAATAGCATTTAATAAACAGTTTAAAGGATCTCCACGTAATGTATGGAAGTACGGTATGTATGTTTTTCATAGTGTTTTGTGTAGTCATTACAAAACTCATCATTTAGTTTGTATTTTTTTTGTGGCTGTGTTTGTCTTTTTTTTTTTAAAAAAATTTGAAATTAGAATGTACTCTTTTAAATATGATTTATAATACTCACATATATATATACTTTTAAATATATATTTTCAAGCAAATAAATCATTAAGTAGTTTTAAAAACTTTTTTTTAAAAAAGAAATAATAAAAAAAAAAAAAATGTCACGCAATAATGTTTTAATTGCTTAGTGATAAATCTTGAAAGTATATATTGATCAGTATATACTGTAACGAAATTTATGTCCCCAAATCATCACCATTGTGCCACTTATTTGTGGCGTCATTTTATAATGGAATTTGCTCCCATATACCAAGTGGTGACTCCCTAACACTTAGCTTAACCTTTTAAAATAATAATACAGTCAATAAACAAAATACCTATCACATAAATAATATTCGCTGCTGTATATTACATGCTCACGTTAATGTTTATATTCAATCTCAGGGTTTATTCAGAATTTATTATATATTATATGCTAATAAATTTCTTATCATTATCAATAAAATAGGATGCGTGTCGCTAGGGGGCATAAATTCCGTTTACAGTATATACTGATCAATATATGCTTTTAAAAAGATAGGTCTTTAAAGTCATTATAATTACAAACATTGTTTTTAAATATAACTATATAAAATGTTCTTTATGAATGTGTACTTTTTTTTCAGTATCTATAAAGTGTCTAATAAATTAGTTTGTCATCTGTTCATTATCTATATTTATTTTTATAAAATATAGAATCCTGATGAAGATAAATCTTAATGCCTTGCCTACTAAACACTTTCTGGTGCATAGCTGAGGATTCTCAAACATAGAGTCCACTTGCTCACTATGCCCCCGAGAGGATGAAACTTCCCTTCCCCTCCTATGCCACTGTGTTTCCCTTCACTCCTACAGAGTCCTTATAGCCTCCATGTTAAATAACAATACGCCTGCTCTGTCGACCCTCATTGACAATATACTGTGTGGATCCATCCCAGAGATACGATTAACAACATTCGTACTGTTCTCACTATGGTACATGCAGTGCTGGCTCACCTTTAATCATGCACTGGAGCATTCGCTCAAACTATATATTAACAAAATGGAAAAAAATAGGAAAAGGGACCAGAATTTGGCCCTCTCTTACATCTATGATTTTACATGGAGGTTATTGATTTGGTCCCCAAAAGCTGATCCCTTTCATTCCTGAATAGAAAGCTCCTACCCTGGAAAGTGATTTGAGGCTGAATGGCATGCATCCCTTTGTGATGACTCACCTTGCTCCTCGTGATTATTGCCCAGACCCTGAGTTTTGTGGAAGTGATATCCAATATGAAGGGTTGATTTAATCATACAAAGCATGGACAAAGGATTAGATCTATCCTTGAACTTTATAAGACATGCAAGCATGGTCACCTATCAACAAGATACTAATTTCCGGACTTGTTCCTTGCCGATATGCTTCACATTAGTCCTTTTACCCGGTGTCAAGCAAAATATCAATATTGAACTTTCATCCCCCTGATTATCATGTAATATATTCTATGTTTAACTGCTGTCATGTGCTGTAACCAAATTTCTGAATTATCTATATTTTTATAGTAAAGTTTCAATCTTTCTTGAAAATCATGAAATGTCTATTACATTTGCTTGTGAGAAGTGGTTGCAATTATAGTAAAATCTCATCCTAAATAGTAGGTATTGTTTTGATGATAATAATTATAGTAATAATAATAATTGAATGGTTTATTGCTCAGAAGTTCATAAAATGTTCAATCATTGAAACTTAAGCCACAAACTGAAATCTGGGCTTCAGAATCTGCCATTCAACCAATTCTTATATTGACAAACAAAACATTTAAGTGTTTTTAAGTTTAACTTTAACATATATATATATATATATATATATATATATATATATATATATATATAAAAAAAAAAAAAAATAAAAAACATTAAATGATATGATAATCAGATTTTAAAATAAAAATATGTCACATGGATTTACTTTTAAGAAGATCTGACTGCTATTCCCACATAATTATCAGTTGTTTGGCTTCTAACATAACTCATAAGGATAGATTGTAGCCAAACTGTATTATACAAGAGATGACAGGTTTTGCTAAATAGTGACTCATAATATTAATGTTTAGGATTAAAATAGATGTGACTAAAATTTGTGTTTTATTCCAAAAGTCAAAACTGAGTAAGCATTATTGAGATGCTTTCAACTGTGGTATACCAGAGATCCAATCTTAAGTTTCAGTCCAGTAGTAATAATGGATCTGTATATCCATATGCAACTAGATTGATATGAAGTGTGTAATTTATAATGTTATTTGACTGCTCAGATATAAAGTTAATTAACAGAGACACTATTATATATATATGAAAAACAAAATAAGTTTTATATATGTAAAAACCTGCTAACGCTTGTATTAATGATCAATAGAAGACCTCCAAACAAGCATATTTGTTTACATAAACGTCAGAGTCAATATTCATTGTCTCTTTCATTTTGCTCCACTCTCAGATCAGCTGATTTCAAGCTGATTTGCTCTCATCAGTGAAGGGATAGGAGTTAGAAACTAGACCTAAATATTAACTCCAAGCGTTTATGCAAAACGTTTCTATCAGTTTGCAAGCATGAGTTTTTTAGACACCTAAATGTCTTCAAACTCAGCCTATCAAACTAGATAGCTATATGGGTTTGATATCAGTTCAGTTTCTCCACATAGTCAAAGCTTCTGCAATTTATATCATTGCAAGAAAACTTTAAAGGTACATTTATGAAAAACAAAACAACTTTTATATATGTAAAAACCTGCTATCGCTTGTATTAATGATCAATAGATGGAGCTTTACCAAGACCTCCAAACAAGTGTATTTGTTTACATAAACGTCAGAGTCAATATATATATATTAGGCTAAAACAAACTTTAATTAGCTCATTCGGGGCAAAAATCTTTTCGTTCCTCATAGAATAACAGTGGAGGAAAATACAATATTACCAAGCTTGCCCATTTTTGAATGAAGATGGGTCACACATTTTGCCATCTTTATTTTACCTTTTAGTTAATCATAGTTAGTTATGCATTTAGTGATTTAAATAATTGATGATTAACTTCATGGTTATGTGTCAGCAATCTAAAAGAAAAATTCCATATTTGTAGAAAAACTTTTTATGTTTATTCAGTCTGCATTTGAACTTGGGTCATAAGCATGGCAGGGAGATATTCTATGATTGCATTCTGAGATCCTTCGATATTTATGTTAGTAATCAAGTTAGTTAACGTATGATGTAACTTTAAGCTTCTTTAACACTAGTTTAATTTTTTTTTTTAAAAATGTGCTTATTTGTTTTAGGTATATGGAATTTTTTCCAGTACCAGAAAATTCTTCAGCAAAATTTCTCTTTGAAAAGAGTGCCACTTATTTTGATGGTGAGCTGGTTCCTATGAGGGCTCATGCTCTCTTGCCCCATGCAAAGCTGGTCACTATTTTAATTAGTCCAATTAAAAGAGCTTACTCCTGGTACCAGGTAAAACATTTTTTTATATGTATTCGTTTATTCTATATGATATATTTTAAAATTATTTTAATAATGCAGTACATGTAAAAAGAAAAATGTCTGAAAATTAATGTCACCCTTTAATTAAGTTAATGAGTTTTCTAAGCCAGTTAACATTAAATATTGGATAAGTTTTTCTTTCAAGTATTGATTTTCAATTACAGAAAGTTTTTTTTTTTTAAAAAAAATTATTTTAATTTTTTAAAAATAAAAATGTAAATACTTTTATTTCTCTGTATAGAAAATTATTAACATATTCACCAATGTAAATATACTTAAATGGGGGAAACAAATGCATGTAATATAATATAGATCTGCATACTCACTATATGAATATATATTGAAGGTTTTCATAGTTAAAAGATGGTATTAAAATACACTTTGGGCGAACATTTTATAGAAAGCCTCATCAGTGGGGAGAACTTTTCATGGTCAGAAAAAGTGGGTCAAATTTCTTGCAAATTATCAAAAAGGCTAATTCACCGGAACAAAACATTGTTCACAAAAGTGAGCAGCCATCTTTTTTAAAAAAAATAAATAATTGTATGGCTTTATTATTTGGGAGTTTATAAGAATTTTAAAAACCGGAACTGCATGGCTAGGATCACTCTGAAGCCATTATGCACCAGAATCTGATACTCAAACATGATGAAGAAAAATGATGTATTCATTTTTCTTAGTCTTAAAGTATCTTTGAATGTTATTACAATGATTCCTGGATTAAAGAGGATTTGAACAAAGATTTTTAAGCTTCCTTCAGCTATCCTCTTTATCTTATATAACCAATACACATGACCACACACATCTTATTCACATGTGTGTTATCATATATGTTGGTTATATAAGATGGAGAGGATAGCTGAAGGAAGCTGTGTGGTCATGTGTATTGCTTATATAAGATGGAGAGGAGGGCTGAAGGAAATTTAAGTCTGTGTTCAAATCCCCTTTAATTACTTCTTAAAGTTCAATATTTACAATATACTAGTATTGATTTGCTAATGATTTCTGAAGTAATATTGATAATTTATATACTATAAATTCTTTTGACGATTGATAGCTGCTTTGCAGTAAAGGCTCTCAAAAATGTTAAGAATGATGCTGTCCTATCTGTTGTCCCAAAATCTGCTGGTTGATCTAACTGCTATCCAAATAAAATAATTAACAACAATTTAAAAAATTAAACATTTATAAAATAAATAAAAAATGTAATATTAATTTTCTAATTTACATTAAAACCACTGTTTGCTGTTATGATGAATCAAAATATCACTCCTATTTTTGGATTTTGTCAAGATCAAAATAAAAAGAAACGTTAATGCATTACATACTAATTTTATTAAATAATGTTCAAAATTAGGTTGGAATTTTCTAATTATTACCTCTCAAAATTTAACTTAAAAAAATCACGCAAATTCATCTGACAGTTTCGATTGCCCAGCAATCTTCCTCAGAGCTACAAAACATGTATGTTTTGTAGCTCTGAGGAAGAATAATCCATCTGACAGTTTTGATTCCTTAGCAATATTTCTGTTTTGTAGTCCTGTGGAAGATTGCTGGGCAGTCAAAACTGTCAGATGGATTAATTTTATGTTTTGTATCTCTGAGGAAGATTGCTGCACAATTGAAACTGTCGGTTAGATTTTAATTTAATTTATTAAAATAAGTTTTGAAAAAAAAAAAAAGACAGATTTTCTTAGTTTTTTTTTTAATAATTTTTATTAATGCATAAAGAAAGATAAGTCAAAATTTAATTGTTTTTATTAGTTATACATTTTTTTTATTACAATAAAATCTTACCAAAGCTTAAAAATATTAATATTTAAGCACTGTTTAGATTTTATCATTAAATAAGCATTTTAATGTTAATTTTAATTCAGTATAGAAAACTTTAAAATGACATTGCATCATCTTTTCTCATCCCAAGCTCTTTTCCTATTTTATGTTGAAAAAATGTTCATCGAGTTGTATTATTTTCACTATAATCTTTAAAGAGAATGTATTCTGTGAACTGCAGACCTAAAATCACTTTAAACTGGCTAGAGAGCCAAAAATTTGGAATATTTAGAAGATGCTATATTAGAGGCCAGAAGGGAAAAGACTTATAAAAATGCTAATTTAAAAATATTAATTGATCTATTTTTAAATGTAAAAATAGTGAAGATTATGGCTGCTAGAAATATAAAAGTGTTTAAATAATAAAGAAACCGAATTGGCTAACTCTGTCATAGACACCTAAAACGTAAACGATTGAAGCCAAAACAATCAACTACAGTTGTACACTTGCCATTTATTGTATAATTTTAATCTTGAAACCTAAAGTATTTCATCAAAAACAAAAAGTGAGAATCTGTTTGAGTACTGATATCACTAATTGATGCATAGTTCTGAAATTAATCTTTATAGAGAAATGAAACAAAAAAAAAGGGTTTTCACCATGGTTTCAGAGAAACTAGCATACATCTTTCTGGATAATATAAAGGACCAACTAACCAATCTTTGAAGAAATTTTCTCAGGATTGCTCATTGGAATTTATTATATTTTGAATATAATATGAGAATTGATAATTCAATGAAAAAATGTTAATTTGTGGTAATGTTGAAGAAAATTAGGATGTCCATGTATCTAAGAGTTTGAGGAATAAAAGAAGTCACATGTATGACACAATTTTGAGAAACAGAAAAGAATGAAAAAGCTATGCAAATGCAGATACAAGTAATCATCTACATAATAAAACTTAACTTCAGCAACATACATATGTAGACACAGTAGTTCAGTCCTCTTTGTATCCATAGACACATTATTTATGATTTTAGAAAACCACCATTTAAAAAAATAGTAAAGAGTAAATTAGACATTTATAAATTTCATGTATACACCAGGCTTTATGCATAATATACCAATTATTTCACAGCTTTGCATTTTCAACTTGCACTCAGTCATGTGATTGCTCGTTCAGTTTATCACTGTTCTATCTTCTTTATAAGGCCATATCACTAGTTATTTCTATTAATTTTTTTTTTCTATTGTTCACATCTTAATGTATACATTTTATAAAGTAAACTGTATTGTGAGTATGCATATATAAATACTTCAAAGTAAAAATTTTAAGAAATGATCTAAATATTTTATTTTTAGAAAATTTTGTTATACATCAGTAAAGTTATATATTCTCTTACATGTCATTGATTTTATATATTTTTAGATTCACAGTTATGTATGTGAAAATGTAATATCTGCACATATAATGCCATAATAATCTAGTCATATTCACAAAATGGTACTTTAAAGTTATATGGTATCTTGACTGTATTGTATTGTATGAATATGGCTTGTTTAATGTTGAATAAACATTCTTTAGAAAAAATGAGAAACTTACTACATTATATAGATTATTATATGCATATATTTTAAATAAGATTTTTAAAAAAGTTATATTTAAGTAAATAGCTATAAACTAATACTTAATTGATATAAGCACCACTTTTCTATTTGTCATAACCAGTTTTTTTTTTTTTTTTTTTAAGAAAAGTATGTGATAGATAGTGGCATATTTAAACCAGCTGACATTAAGCTTGCAGAAAGTTAAATATTAAAAAAAAAAAAAAAACAGATTTTATTGAATCAAAAAAAAAAAAAGAGATTAGGTGAACTGATCATTAATTTTTATCTTTTTTTTTATTATATAAAAATAAATTTATGGAAAGTATTTTACACACAATATATTTTTGTAGTTATATGTTGGACTATTTTCATTATTTGTTTTGATTTGTTGAACATTCTTAGAAAAATTCAAACTTTATTTATACTTTTATCAAATACATTCACTTTTACATACAAGTTAATTTAGAATACAATATTTTGAGTAGTATTATTATTCTCATGTTTTCAGATATTTAGGTTCAACCACTTATAGCACTAGCAGGGGAATTAACCCGGAGACTTTTAAATTTATGAAATAGTGAATTTAAGGTATTGGTTTAACATGTTAAATTATTTTGTTGAAAGCAATAATCAGTCAGATGTTTTTATGTGTATTTATGAGGGTTTTTCTGGTTTTCCATGTTTTCTTTTTAAGGGCAAGGATAGTGTGTAGGTTTCATACATGTGGATCATTGCACAAACATTTATATTTATTCTTATGTTTTCATCAGCATATGAGTTTTTAATCATGCACTGGATTAATGATAATGCACTTTTATAAGTCAGAATTATGAAAGATCATCTTGTAAGCTTATTATGAACTATAGTGCTGGCTGTTAAATAACAGCCAATTTTTGTATTGCAAAGCATGACACTATATTCCAAATTAATTACAATCATTCATATACTTATGACCAAGGCTATATCTTATCTCAGCTATTAAGAAAGCAGTCAGTAGTATTAACCATACTGCTGACTTATAGTTATCTCACTGGCTGTATAATTTGAACTCAAATTTTGTAATATTTTTTAGTTTACTTATATATTTTGTGTATCTCTTCTAATTTTGCTATTTTGTGCCAAACTGTTTTCTCTGGAAATTTAAATTTTTTGTATAATGTAAATGCTTTTAAATAAATTATTCTTTCAGCTGTTTACACTTTAGTATTTAGATAAAAATAATAATAATCTTAACTGCCCATATCATTAACTACGAACTTACAATTCTTTTTGCTCTGAGCTATTTTGTTCAGAATTAAAAAGTTGACTTAAGATCCAATAGTTTCTGGATCGATTATCAGCTAAGAAAAGCAAAACAAAATCTCCATTGATCTTACTTAAATAGAAGTATTGTGTTCATTCAGTCACTTGGATACTTGATCTCATCTCATGAGTAATTGGCCTTAACTATTTATTTATTACTGCATTATTTTTTTATGTATATTGCTGATAACAATTGTCAACATATGTTTATGGTTACATTTTTTATGCAATTTGAATTCTGTGCTTTTAATTATATTGCTTCAAATTATTAATCCAATTACTTATTGCAATTAGACTTGAGAAACTATTTACTGTTAGGAAAGAACCATGAGATGCATTTTATCTGGGATGTGTGGAGCGAATATTAAAAATATCTTGAAAAAAAAATCAACTGGTTTTATGAATCTAAAATGAACTTTATAAAGATTAAAAAACTTAAATTTGCAGACTTTTTTAAAGCAAAAGCTATTGACTGTAAATACTTATTCTTAAACTAAGCCGAAAGTTTATATGCATGTGCTATATGTTTGTTAATCAAGTTATATATTTTCCTATGCAACTGTTTTATACCACATAAAACTCACCCACTTCTTTTTTGATACATTATATTCTCTCAACATTGACTCATTTCTCCCCCACCTCCATATTAACAAAAAAAAAATCTCTTTTTTATTTGTTTTTTCCTGTTCACTACAAAATGTATCCTAATCTTTCTTGAGAATTCTTCATCTTAAAATTAATGTATGATATTCACCTTACCATCTCTACATTAGTCATACCTAAAACTCAATTTTTTATTTTATTTTTGCTTCATTTTCTGGTATCAAAAAAAATCCAACCACCAAATAACACTTTCTCTCTCTAGGGTTATCGTTCATCTTTTCATATTGTATATATTTTTATTCTTATATAATTAAATTATTTTTTATTCATATTTATTTTCTATAACTTTTTTTCTAACCAACTTATTTATTTCCCCCCATTCCCATTTCTCATAATTATATAACTGTCATATGCTCTAAACATATTTATCTTTTATATAAATTCATAGAAATAAATTTTCTATTATCATATGTAGTATAAAATCTTGTTCTGCAATGTAATTGTTTATTTTGATTATTCCCATATAATTCAATTAAATACTATTTTTTATTTCTAATCATATGTAATTAAATAAACTTTCAATTTCTTCCATGAAAAGAATTCATCTATTTTCTCTCACTACTCAGTTTATATTTATCTACTTCTTTTGAAGTCTATAAAACATTTTGAATCCCCTGGCATATACAAAATGGCTTATTTCCAAATGTTAAAGGAGATACCATAACTTTTTTACTCAATTCTTTTCTATTTTTGTTTTTGTTTCGTCTTTATTTTCCAACTATTTCTAAAGTTTTTCTTCAAGATATTTTTATTCCTTATTTTCAGTCCTTTCCATTAATTACTAATATTATATATTTTATTTATACTGAATTTAATTTTTATCACATACCTCTCTAATAACTTGTCCACAAAAAAAGTCATCTCATTATGTATTCTGATTTTAACAATGGGAATCCCCCATTTCTATCCTCATTATTTTATCTCAGACTCCAATTCTCTTAGAAATATAATGAATAATAAAGATGAAAATAGATATTCCTGAAGGTTTGTGATGATGCCATTTTGTGTTGGATGTTTTCCATCATCTAATATTAAATGTCTTTTAAAAAAAAAAGATTCTTGTCTATCAGGAATATCAGACAAATTAAAGAAAATCTGCATTCAATATAGCATTAGAACAGAGTTTCAAAACCTATATCATACTTTGAGGAATTCTAGCATCTATGAAACCTAAACTTGAAATGCTGAAAACAAAAACTGGGTCTGTGAAATATCATGTGATTGTGGAAGGATGTATATTAGTGAGACTATTCAACCCTATTGATAAGTGATTGGAAGAGTCCAAACTGATGATTAGAAAAGAGAAAATGGACTTATCTTCGATTGGGAAGATATAAAGATAATGAATAGAGAAGAAAAAGGACAAAGATGAAAATTTAAAGCATCTGCTCACTTGACCGACAGTGACAAATACTCCTATAAGTCAATCTACTATGATAATATATAATATTTGAAGAATGTTGAAGTCATTAATTAATTTTGCTCTTAAAAAATGATGGAGAAATCAGGACCCTCATAGATTAGTATAAGAAATATTGCTCTTAAAATGGTAGAGAAATCAGGACCCTCATAGATAAGTATAAAAAACTTATACTGACTAGTGCCTTTAGCAGAATAACTCAGTTGGTTAGAATGTCAATCAAAAAGGTCCAGGTTCATTTCCCAGGCTAGTACTGTCACTGGTCAGGCCAGAAATAGCTGAGGAAAAAGGGGAGAATAATACTACTCAAAACATTGTGCTATATGCTAATCCAGTGGTCTTCAACCTTTTCACACCTGCGGCCCGGTAAAAATAAGGATAAGATTTTGCAGACCGGCAGAAGTTTAGATAAATTTTCTTAAAGATGTAACCTGCTTAGCCTTAGATAAGCATAATTGTTTTAACTGACCAAAACAGCACACTAGTTATTGTGTATTGTAATGGTGTTATTTACCTTCACATGCTAAACACTCTTTCTCGAGTTGCGCAGTTATACTGCTACAGAAAACATACAATAACAATCGTTCTCATTAATGTGTTTGCATTTTACGTTTATTTCATTGTTAAAACATTCAAGAATAAAATGTTATTCACCTGAATGTTGAAAAAGTCAAAAGTTTTGATCTTTTTTTTTGGGGGGGGTGAGAAATACTGAGACAAAAGATAGACACCAAAGTTATTTTTTGTTTGTTTTTATTTTTTAAAAAAGGTAACAGAAATTGGTTTTAAAAATAAAAGTTTTAGTATTTTAGCGGTATACAAATAAAGCCAAAAAAAATATTGCCTTATAAGCCAAAAAAAAGTGGGCATATTTTTAAACAAAAAAAAAAGAAAACAAAACTTGAAAAAGTCAAAAGTTTTGATCTTACTTTATTTTAGGGTGGTGGGGGTGTATTGAGAAATACTTTGTAAAAGTTAGAGACAGAACTTATTTTTTGGTTTTTATTTTTAAAAAAAGGTAATAAAAATTAATTTAAAGCCAAAAAAAAAAAAATTGCCACAAAAAAATTTAAGAGATCAAAAAAAGTCACGTTACATTTTATTGTTTTAACAATGCTGATAAAGCAGCCGTGATTGGCTATCAAAAGACAACTGGAGTTTGTATAATAAAAAACTTTTTTCTACCCCCCCCCATAAACATCTATGATAAATAGAAAAAAAAATTAATTTATGTATGATTGATTAGATTTTGTTTTTGTTCTGTTTTTTTTTTTTTAATTGGGAAAAAATGCGATGAAAAAATAAATAAAAATTGTTCATATTAATTAAAAGTTTAAAATCTTATTATTTTGTTATTACAAACTTTCTTGCTAGTCTAGCTGGAGACCGACAGAAAACTTCTGCGGCCTGGTGCCAGTCCGCGGCCCGGTGGTTGAAGACCACTGTGCTAATCTATGTGCTATTACTAACAGTTGATTGTATTTGGAAAGTTTAATATTTTCTAAAGACATTCAGTATTTAATATTAGATGATAGAAATAGTCCAACATAAAATTACTAATAGACACCTCTGTTTTAATGTCATAATTTTTATTTTAAAAAATTTTCTTATCAAAATCCTTAATCATTTCTTACAAATACAAATATTTTCTATATTTATATGATTTTTGTATAATTATGTTTTTCTTCTCTATATGTTTCATATATTCTACCAGAATATGTAGACAATTATCAACTATTACGGTATAAATCTTTGATGTAAAACAATATTTGTTATTTAGCTGAACCAGGCTTTCGATACAATGTATCTTTGGCAAAGCACAATTATACTCACTATGGTCATACTTTGACAGAGATGTGCTGTATCGAAAGCCTGGCTCACTAAAATAACAAATATTGTTTTATACCAAAGATTTATTATCGTAATAGTTGGTAATTGTCTACGTATTCTGGTAGAATATATTTTACTACATATTGCTGTGTCCCCAACTATGACTGGGTGACTAGCAAACAAATATTCAATTAACTCTACAGATAACAGCACATATATATTTAGCAATAATAATTTATTAACAATAAGGAAAATGAATTATGCTTATCTTTAACACCAATATAAAGTCTGTATTTAAGCAAGCTTAATTTCCTGGTTAATTATTGAATATCAAATAATGTTTATAAAGATAAACTATTGTTCACTTTATCTTCACCAACTTCTATAGTCTTTATCACACAACTCTTGATGAACCTCTTGAGGCATTTCAAAAAAATAATAAGACTGAGATGATCTGTTAAAAACCTTAGTCAACTTAGTAATCTATAGGAGCTGGGATCCTGGAAAAAGAAATCCTTTCATGATGATCTTCACTGCTCTTCAACTCATGGATGCACTAACAATAGCAGCTACCACAGAAAAGGCAAGCAGTCCTTTTTCTCTAGCTTTTTATATCATCTCTTTTTTTTTTTGTTTTCTTATCTTTTCTGGAGTAAATTTTTTGGCTTTAATCAGTTCGTATTATAGTTTGTTATCATACAAAATTCCATAGCTTTTTAATTATACAATTCACTACTCTCTTAGGAATTTATTTCCATTTATGGTAAGTTTTTAAAGCCTATAATATTAATTAATCTTAGGAATTTATTTTCATATCTGTAAGTTTTTAGATCTATACAATTAATTTAATGTTTTAGGAATTCATTTTCATATAAGGTAATTTATAAGCTCGGTTCCATTAATTAATAGATGTGTCTATATGTTATTTAAATTATGTTTAATTGAAAACATTTCTTTTCAACGATTTATTTATTTAAATTTAAACATTCTTTAATATTTTGCATATATTATCTACAGTATACATATAGCATAGTTTATATATATATATATATATAAATGCTTTAAATAGTTGTTTCAATCAGCTGAGTAACAAGCTGAAAGAAATTCATTCTGCTACACTTCTCCATCAAGTTTTAAACTTATCTGTCAATATACATAAAAATATTTTTAAACTATAGAAGTTATTGTTATTTAGTCTGTAGCTAGTTGACAATATAAATTATTTTTTCTTTGTTTTATGTAATAATCTAATTCTCATTCCTTTCCATTTATCTGGATTCTTATGCAAATTTATTGTTAGTGTTATTATTAAAATCAACTCTTTCTTACTGAATCTAGTATCATTTCAGCTCTCATATTATTTAGTGCTTTTTCATTTGTCTACAATTTAGTACTTTTTTTATTTATTTATCTATAGCTCTATTCAAATTTGAATCCATTTGTTAAATTATTTTCTCATGAATTAAATTTTTTAACTAATCACATTCATTTACTAGCTCACCATTACCCAAAGAACATTTATTACAAGCTTAGTTTCTGTTTTTGCAAGCTGTTCTCCATCCTCTCCTCATATTTTCTTTCCTTTACATTTAATAATTTTCCATCTTTTTTTTTCCTTATTTCCAAAACTTTTTCTTAATCATTTCTCTTTCTACTTTTCTTAATCATTTCTTTTTCTACTATTATTTTTTTCACTTACCTTTTTACTGAATTCACCCGATTTATTTTTTAATTTTATTTTTAACAGATTTTTTATACTCACATGCCCTTTTCCCTTTTACCCCGTTTTCCCTGTTAGTTGTATTTTTAAGTAAATTTTTATATCAGTTCAGTCTTCATATATTTTAAATTTGTTATCTTTCATAATTCTTTCCAAGATATTACTAAATCACTTCAAGTTATATTTATTCCTTATTTTCTATTTACCTCATTCTTATCATCCGTATCTAACATTTTAAATACCCCATCATCATAAAAGTAGGATCACTACTACACTGTTTTTTTCTTTTTCTTTTTAATTGCTTTTTAATCTACTAATATGCAATCACAGTGTACTTCAAATTCTGCTTTGATAGTGTGAACTACTCAGATTTCTAATTTTTTTCCACTTCTCTTACTCATTCTTTTTATTTCACCTCATTTATATTAACCACTCCATCATTAATATTAATATGATTATGCATTCACAGAATACTCCACTTTTTCTCATTTTATTTATTTCAATGGCATATTCAACTTCTTTCACTTATTTATATCTTTATACTCTTTCATATTTATAAAACCAATTTTTTTTACATTAATAAATTTTATCTTTCTTTGAAATATTTTTATAACTGTTTAAGGAAATATGTCCTTTTTATTTTTATTCTAAACATTATATTTTTATATATATTATATATGTGGAAATATTTAGTGTGTGGAGTTAGTCATTTATAATTAATTAATTAGAAAACCCTTTACTTATGACAATAGCCATTTAAAATTAACTGCCCAGACTAAGAGTAAAAGTAAAATTCTCAGGCTATCTTTTGTTTACAATAGTCTGACAGTTTTACTTTCACTCTTAAATTGGAGAAGTTAACTTTGATTGGCTACTGATTTAAGTAAAGTGCTTAAAAACAACACTTCTAATAAATTCTAGTTTTTCTGGAGTGCACAAACTTGTCTGCCATTTTTACAAAACCCTACACCTCCCTCCACTCCAGAAAAACCCTTGTTGCGATTTCTTGGTGTTTTGTTGTTTTTTTTACTACTTGGAGGCAATATATTTCCTGTTATTTTACTAGAAATGTTCGATTCAAACTGCTGCCGAACTTCTTTGCCACTTGATTGCGCACGTATGTTGGGACTCAGCTTCCGATGGTGACTGCGCAAGCATTTTATTTCCAAACTTTCACCATTGTTATATCACGTAAACTTGCAGCGAAAACTTTAGCTATTTACTCCTCACAGGTTCCAAATGCCACTGTGCCAGATTGCAGTGTATTGAATCTTCAATTACTGCGTACAAAAGTTAATTTGCGAACTCATTAGTTTAATTCGCAATTCCCACGCTGTTCTTTTGCAATGGATGCTCTGCTCAAATTCACTGAATACTGCTCTGTACTCACTCTGTTTCTACAATGTTCAATTCCCTCGATGTTCATTTAGGCTGGTTGCTACAAAAATGGTTCACAATGGAAAAGGTTTACACACACCTTGGCCCCAGTCCAGTTTAGCTGCCCACGAATTCTTCGTAGTAAGCACTGCGACTGACCTTAAGCTCCTTACAGCTTCCGTCTCTTCTACAGTCTACCTGTAACTCCACTTGAAAACCACTTGAAACTCAACTCTTTATTCAGCTGCTATCCAGATGGTTTCCTCAGGCTGCGGTCTCCTTCAGCTATGCCCATGGACTACATTTCCACTGGGCGCCGGTCTTTAACCAAAAGCACTGATGTGAGATGTCTCCTACTGGAATTGAACAGGAATGTCTACACTCAAATACTGCCTCTAATACTCTCTATACTACCCTGCGTAGTTTTTATACAGTCTTTTTATAGCTTTCTGATAACTGCAGCAATTAATTAGATTGTCCAATAAGGTAAGGTCTCTTATCTAGAAATATTTGCAATCAGCAAATATTTCTTGGAATTATCGTTCACCATTACATTAATGCCTTAATTAAATTCCTCAGTTATCAGCGCGTGATCTAAAAACAACAACTCGAATAAATTCTAGTTTTTCTGGAGTGCACAAACTTGTCTGCCATTTATACAAAACACTACACTAATTAAATAATTATAATGGATAAATTCCACACACTAAATATTTCCTTTTAAACACCCATTAAAAATATACTTTCTGTATCTATTCTAGTTTAATAGATAATAGTTGTAATTCATCTTACTTTAATAAAACCTTATTTTTGATAAACAAATAAATTAAAAGTTTTATTGTCATACATTATCTTTAATTTTTCATTATTTCTACTATGAAACCTTGATATTAATCTATTTACCTATTTATTTTGTTTATATAGTTATATCTTGGGTTTTTTTCAGTTTGCTTATATACAATTTCATTTGTTCCTACCAATATTTAGCACTATTACTTGAATTTGGTTATCTTTCCTCAAAGTAATATCAGAAACGATACATCTGATAGATATAAACTTTATATTTTGTTCTACCCTTTCTATCGTTCATATTTCCACACCATCTAAATATTGTATTTCCCTAAAATAATCTTATCCCATTCTTAATTGCCATATATTCCCTTGCTTTCTGAAGTATATGTTTATCTTAAATCAACTTTATAAAAAACATATTTCCTTCAAATTTGCTATTTTCATAATTGTTTTTTGCTGTCTTGTGAAAGTGCATCAGTGAATAATGGGTTTAAAATATTCATTAACATTGTTGCTTGCATATTTTGTATTGATAGAAGGATGTACTCAGAAGCTATCTAGTACTGAAATTGGAATTTATCTGTATTATTTCTGA
The DNA here is from genome assembly GCA_028023455.1 of Epiperipatus broadwayi. NCBI lineage: Eukaryota > Metazoa > Onychophora > Udeonychophora > Euonychophora > Peripatidae > Epiperipatus > Epiperipatus broadwayi. The sequence continues at coordinate 1,586,582 of JAQFVV010012426.1, read as the reverse complement.
TGTTCAATTATTAATGATGTCTTAAGTGATAAATTGATTTTTCTTTTATTTAACATGGTCATTTAAAGATAGTTTTTCAAATATAATAAAGATATTATGTAATGAAAACATTCAAAATTAAAAGATAACGAGATATTTTTTTTTATTAATAAGTAACAAGATTAACAGATAATGACTCTTACCTAAATCAAAGTATATATAATTGACTGAAAGTGAAGTTATAGATTGGCGTTGTCAAATACAGGAAAATAAATAAGATAATGAAATAATGTGATAAATCTATTCCTAAGAAAAAAAAAAGGGGGGGGGGGGCGTAAAATAAGTACATTGAAGATGATGTAGATTATGGTTTTATAAGATTAGTAAATATTTGTAGGTTGTGGTTAGTGTCTAATTTAAAATGTGTGTAGGTGTTTTGATTTATTTTTTTTGTTTTTGTTAGGCAAATATACATTTATTTATTTTTATGCTTTTAAGACTTGACCATTATTTTTAATAAATTTTCTAATAATTATGATTAATAATAATTTTTAGTCTATTGTTTTTTCTTCATTTTAATGAAAGTGTTTATGACAGAATGATTTTATTCCATTTTAAATTTGCATTTAAGAAATGTAGCATCCTTTTTAATATTTTGAATTCAGGCGTCAATTTTCCTTAATTGATCTGAATTAAAATGTCATCATATTTTATATCTATGCTAAATTATTCCGCTTTAGAGGATGTCTGTGCTTGACATTCTGTTCTTCTTGACAAACATTTCTGCTGTCTTGACATTTATATTAATATCATTAATATCTGATAATGCTAACATCTAAATTTGACATCTCTTCCGTGATCGGGTGATGGATGAGGTTTGCGGAATTATAACTGATTATTTAAATTATTTTTATCTCACATTTTTATTAGAAATATTATTTTATTTTACTTGTGGGGAGAGGGTAAAAATTACTTTAGTGCTTAATTGAGCTTAGTAAAATAGAAAAGTTAAGTACACTCTTTGTCTTTTTAAAATTCTAATTCAAATACTAACAAATTATATGTATAAGTAAATAGTTGGTCAGTTGTTTTTTCCTATATTAGAAGATATAATTAGCGCCTAGTTTATTGTTCAAAAGGGATATCTTCATTCGACATGAGTCCTAGCTGCTGAACAATATCTTGAGTTGTTGACAATTCTAATCTGCTTAATAGCTTTTTATTTGTTTTTTATGAAACAACTTTCATTTGATATCTGGAGGAGAAATATGTGAAATAACATAAAGTCTTTGTGAAGAAATAGACTTGAATTTAGTAGAAATATCATGATAATATTTGAGTTATTAGTCTGGGAATTTTTTTCCCCAAGCATGACCGCACGATTCACCATCAGTATATACTACTGCTAATGAAGCTGACCTTAACATATTTATATTACACTCTCAAGTAATGCCAGCTAGCTTTCTAAGCTGATTATTCCTAAAGATTAATTTTGATAAACAAAGCTAAATGTGGAAAATAAATTACGCTATGATTCAAAGTGCCCTCTAAATAGCATGAGATAAGATTGGGGTTCATTCTTTTATTACAAGGATTATATTCAGATTGTGAGACAGTTACTTGTTTTAGATGATAAATTGTGCATATTGTCTTTATTGCATTAGGATTAAGATTCCGGTCTTTGAAAAAGACTTCCAATCTTTTCACATTTTTATTGATAGCCTTTTCTATTTCAGGAAAGGATCTTTTGAGAAATCAACCATCAGTACAAATGAATTTCCTACATCCTGTTTCAGGAAAATTACTGGTGAATATACTGAATAAAGTAGATGAGAGAACTGGACCTTGAAGAAGGCCGTTCTGTAAAATATTGCTTCTCCTAAGATTATCATTTAATGTCACTTGAAATGTTTTTTTCTTGGAGAACATTTTGTGAAAGTATAATTAATCGTTTTGCTGCATTTAAGAATTGTTAGAAACTGTTAGAAGATTGTTTTGCCAAATAGAATCATAAACCAAGTTTAGATCAAGTTGTATCCGTTTTTAATTTATTTTAGATGCCTTTTTCAATATGAGTTGTTAAAGAGAAAACTTGTTCACAGCAACTTCTTCTGACCTAAACCTAGACTACTCTATAAGCATATGGTTTTCAATTATTGGCAAAATTTCTTATTAATATTTTTTTTATGCTAGGTCCTATGTCAACTTATGGATTCACTGTTCCAGTTTATTTTTAGAAAGTGCAGTAATGGTAAAGAATTTTATTTTGAAAGTACTTAGGTAGAGAAATAGTTTAAAGCCATGATAGCATGAAAGGTAAAAAAAATATATTATACTTTTAGATGTGAAAACCTTGACCCTATTCACTATTTTTTCTATCACTTCTTGTTAAAGTTTTGCAGTCTTTGATTTCTTTTAAAATGCAAAGTCAACCTTTTTCAGCCATAAGTCAAAACAAGCAAAACCTTTTTGCCCACAATATTATTATATTCTCTTTAAACATAATTATACAGGTTTTGAACCCAGACTTCTAAGTTTCCTTTAGCTATCCAATCTATCTCATGCAACTGATAAACATGAACCAGCACTCATCAGTTGGTTCTGATCATCATTTCCCATATATATATAATCAGTGCTCGGTTTACATTAAGATAGCAAATCTTCAAACTTTAATGCACAAGCTTCCCTCTACTCTATCTTCCAACTCTTCACCCTTCCATACCATGAAAAATCTGATGATGGAATGCCCAACCCCCTTGATGATGCCAATATTATTGTCATGCCCATGTTGATTTTGGATATTTGAAGGGAATTCAAAAGTTTGGGTTCAAATCTATAATTATATCTAAACTACAGAAGATATAAAGTATACCTGTATTTAAATATTACAGATTTAGCCTGTATCCTGCCCATCCTTTTTTTATGTATTTAAATGGATAAGGTCTTTTACATGAGGGGTTAGAGTGACTTAAGATCAACATGGGCGTGAGAATGTTGACATCATCTAGAGATTTAGATATTCCATCATCAGCTGGTATGGAAGGCTGAAGAGTTGGATGGTGGAGTATATTGTTGCCGTCTGTAAAGTTTGAAGATTTGCTACCTTAATATAAACCGGCACTGATTATATATGTGGGTGTAAGATGATGATCAGGATCAACTGGTTCAACATGAAATAAGTATATAAAAGACTATATATCTTTATGTGTATCAGTTGTATGAGATAGATTAGATAGCTGAAGAGAGCCTGAAAGTCTGAGTTCAAATTCTCTATAATTACATCTAAACTCCAGGGATATAAAGTAAGTTACCAAATATCTTTTATGCATTTTTTTTTCCAAGACCTGTGCTGAAAGCACAGTAATGGCGGAATGGTCTTAAATGTAAAGGTTTACATATTGATTATTAACTGAATAGAGTAAGGAAAAAAATGAATTATAATTTGATCTGCCAAATGGAAGTACTGTAGATATCAGATGACCATATAGTTAACATTTAGTTTTTTTTTTTATTGTTTGCTTTTAGACAATACTATATGATTTCTACAACCATGGTATTAAAACTCACAGTTTGAAAGAATATTATAGCCAAAAATGTCATGTGTATTCTTACCTGTGTATAACAATTTATCCCATGCACTTTCTTAAGTCTCATTCACTCATTCTCACCTGTGTATGACAATTTATCTTATGCACTTCCTTAAATCTCATTCACTTATTCTCACACAGTCACACAATCTTCGTGTAAAGTATGCATTCATTAGTTTTCCATTGAAAATTAAGAAATTTTATTTAAAATGACTCTGATGAGTCAGATAGGACAAATGAAGTCATTGGAAGCAATTGGTTTTGTTTTGAAAGAAAAAAGTTATGTGCTGAACAGATATTCAATAAGAATGAACTGCCATTCATAAAACAGTAAAAATAGAAAAACACAAATTTCTGCTAATATTTTTTTTGTTATCCTGAAGCTAATTAAATTTGTAGTATATGATAAGTATTTACTGAAAAATGAATAAAAAAATATGAACAAAAAGAAAACTTCCATGAATAGTATCCCATTGTTTCAAAAAAGTATTGAGTTCTATTTAAGATTTCAGCAAAGCATCTATTGAAAAATGATAGATTAGAATTTTTACTTGCAACCTTAGGTAGTTGTATGATGTAAAAACATCAAAACTGGGGAAGAGACTACATTCTATCAATGTTGGGATTACTTCCAGTTTTCTTACAGAATTAAAATTGTAATTCCACAATAATTTTTGTTTACACTGTTTTTCTGCAATAATTGTAATGGTTCAAAAAAAGCTTAAAACATTTTTAATAACAAAACAAGTTTGATAATTACTCTTTTTTATTGCATTGCCAAATGTATGTCATATAATACTAAATCATCCATGCACTTTACTACTGTTACACAGTGCTTTATTTATCACCCTCTTTTACAGTTTCTATTGCCCTGGAAATCGAAATTGTAAACGGTAAAAGAGGGTGGTACATAAAGCATTGTGTAACAGTTAGGAGATATGAGTTCTGAAGAAGATTGGCAGGGCAATCGAAACTATAAACTGTAAAATAAGGTGGTAAATAAAGCATTGTGTAACAGTAGTAAAGTGCATGGATGATTTACTATTACTTGATAAAACAGGTTTGAATTTGTAATAGAGAAAATTTATTTAAAACTGAGCACTTTCAATATTAAGTAATATCATAATCACAGCATTATGTGACTAAAGGAAGTTGAAATCTAGATTTAAAGTTACTGTTGAATATTAAGTAATAGATTATCATATAATTGAATTTTTAGGAGAATACTTACATACTAATGAAAAAAGTTGTTGCTCCAAGTTCCATATTTTAGAAAGAGTGATGTTTTATTGATGGCATGATGATATTTAGCCATTGACTATGCTTCCTTTATCTTTTTCTTTATGTTCTCTCTCTCTCAGAACAAATAATGTCGCCATAAAGAAATCAAAGTTATGGCCTGATTGCCCAGCATAAGTATCTGTACAACCGGGCCAAGAAAAGCAATGAATATTCTTCAATTTTCTTGGATCACAAGTTGCAATGAGGCCATAATTTTGATCTCTCTGTGGTTGACATTATTTGTTCTGAGACAGACAACATAAAAAAAGGTGATGGAAGCATGGTCAATATCTAAAGATCATCACACCATCAATAAAAAGAACTCTAGTTTTCCTCTTTTTAAAAAATAGCATTTGTAGCAACCATTTTTGTCATTAGTATGTAAATCTACTCCTAAAAATTCAATTTTATAATAATCTATTATTTAATCTTCAAATGTAACTCTAAATCTAGATCTCAACTTTCCTTAGTAACATAATGCTATGGTTATGATATTACCCAGTATTGAAAGCACTGTGCTTTAAAAAAAATGTTTTAGTATTTTTTGTGCTATTAGAATTTAAAATTGTTTAAAGAAAAAGATTATCTTCACAAAACAAATGTTTGTAATGAATCTGGGTTATCATTGGAAAGAGTAATGAATCAAACATACTTTCATAAAAAAATAAAAAAAAACAGTAAAGTAGATAAAAGATCTTAAATTATGGAAGACTAGTATTGATTCTTTTTTGTTGCAACTCTCTTGTCTAAAGTAATTAAGGAATCATTTTCAGTTTCCAAGTTTCCTATACCCATTTAATGTTTGATCAAATGTGAGTAGCATTTGGCCAATTCTATTATTGTTCAGTTAATGAGTTTCTGGAAATAATTCACTTTTGTAAAACCTAATAACATTTTTAAAAGCAGACTCCAGCTAGAAATATCTCTGTAACATTAATGGAGTTTTGCTGTAATATTTGCGGGCACAGGTCTGCACTCCTCATTTCTTTCTCAGGGATCATTGGTGGCTGTCATTGGGCATCCATTTTATGGTTGCAGGCTGTTGACGATTATTGCCACTACCCAGAAAGCCTATGGGAGGGTACAGGATCAAAGTTTTCAGTGCTGTTTTCACTCTCATGGGCTGCTGCACCCCTTGATGGATTGTTTTCGAGCAGTGCAGATCTGTGCTTGTCACTCATTAAACTTTTTTATGGATATAATTGTTATTGAGCGTATGTACTTTTGTAAACCTGGTCTACGATTGTTTCACCTTGTAACATTGAACACTTTGTAATCCTCTACAAGTAAGTAGAGCCAAAAATTCTTGTATCGATTGTGGTACAATCTCAAAGATTTCTTTAAACAAATGTATTTACATCATGTAGCAGGTAATCAGTCACCTGCATTTTTTCCTTAATAAAAAAAAAAGATTTTATAAATTTAGACATGAATGACTGTAGGTTTTTTAACAATTGATGGAAAACGTTTTTTTAACTCTGGGAAGGTGATTTGTTTATGTGAATGATGAAATTAAAGAACATATTGAAGCTATAAAAAAGTTATCATTCAGACTAAGAATTACAAAATCATATTTATCGTAAGTAAAAGTAGGACAATGTGGGTTTTACAGAAATTTAGCAAAATTTTCAGATTGCACAGAATTTAAACAAAATTTTTGGATGAATTGCAGCATTAAAGACACATATGTGCTCATCTAAGTGATGAAGTGCCTGTAAGAATATTCTGGTGAATTAAAAAGATATAGAAAACTTTCTATCACAATGATTTTAAAAAGCTATTTGCAAAATGAATATTAACTTTATCCGCTTCAAACATCATATAAGCTTTTTAAGAGATTTACCTTATCTGTATGCCTTTAATGATTCCATGTCGTCAGAATTGGTTGACTTTTCTAAAACATCTCATCGAAAGATTATTATTCTAAAATAGTCACAATGTCTGTCATTTTCTTCACTTCATCGCCAACTTTCACAATAAAAATTAAAAAATACTATGGGTTTTTTTTTTTTTTCTGGGATACATTCATATACATGCTTACATATATTTCAGTACTGCAAAGTCCAGAACTGTTCAAATGTTTTCACTCTTTCTTTATTATTGAACTATCTTTTTCATAACCATAACTGTTGTATTGTTGTTGTTTTTTTCAATTATCTTTTTTTTTGGTATCTTAATGTATATAATTTCTAAAATAAATTATATCTTAGACATATTATATGCTCCATATATATGTGTATGTGTTCAAAATGAAAATTGTCTAGAGCATGGTACCGTATGGATTTTATTTTTCTGCAAAAACTTTGAATCAAATGGAGCAGATACACCAGTCAGATTGTGTTGTTAAATCATCTAAATAAGTATATTTATTGACCTTTCAATTTATCTCTCATAATAATGCTTACCGATAATATAAATTTATCAACAATTTGTAATGTATCCATTTTACTTTATCAAATTAAATGGAGGATTATTAAATGTATAAATAAGAGTATTGGTATTATTAAAACGTAAAGTGACATGATTTGGTGAAAATAACAGAGGAAATAAAATTGATCATGAATAGCCAGATAAGAGTAATTTATGTTCATTTTTTTATGGTTTAATTGCTAAAGGTAACATTTGCACAAAAATATATTAAGTAAAAGTTAATGATAAATCTTAAGTACAAAAATCTCTCTGTATCAGCAGTTTCAACTATTCGATTTTAAAAGTATATATATTAAGTAAAATTAAATTATAAATTTTATTTTCTGGATTTGAATGTTTTAATTCACAATGCATAAATAATATGTACCCACATGCATATATATATAGGTGAAGGTTCAAAATGCAATTTCCTACTAACCATGAATTTTACTGTCTATGCCTAAACTTAGGATTAGATATTATGGATATGATGGACCATTGTATAAATCTAAGATGAATTACATTATCACCATTTATTTTGAAACCTCCTATTTTAATTACTCTTTTTAAAATTGCAGAAAAAAATATAGACGCTCTGATCTTTAATCCAAAGAATGAAATCATACAGTACATGTTTATAAACCGAAATGCATGTTGGTATATATTTGCATAATTATGTATTTATGCATTACATGTTTAAGTCTTTCAATCAATCTTTAGTTATTTTCACGCAAACACTGACTAAAATAATAAAAAGGTATATTTGATGTTTAATATAAAGTTAAAGTCTACGCTTGAGGGTAAATGAGAATGTAATAATTTTGACCCTGTAAAAGACAAATGTTAGTTATATGTATTTGTATATTTATTAAGACAGTAATTATCAATGAATATGTGCAGGAAATACAATGCTTGTAAAAAAAATGACAGTTATCCAAAACATGGTCCCAAACAGTGAAGGTTTATGTGATGAGATTTTGATTTTTTTAAGTTAAAAAATAAATAACAATTTGAATCAAATGCTTATTAGATATTTCAATTCTATCACTAATTGATAATCTTGATATTATTAGCTGATGTTTTTACACCACTGTATATCAACATAATTTTCAAATATATGTTAAAGAATGTTTATTATGTTAGATGCAATTCTTGTGTTACTTAGAGTAAATTGATGTTTTACTCCAGGGGTTCCCAACCCTATGCTCGCGAGCACCACGGCACCCGTAGATCATTTTTTGTGTGCCTGCCGCTATCCAAACACGATAAAAAATTATCTGATACAAATAAATTTAATTTTTTAAATTTCTTATAAATTATTGTATTATATTGTAATCAAATTGTAGGGCATACCATACTTTTACAGCATAAAAATATAAATAATTATATGTTAAAATTTTATTTTTCAAATAAATATTTTTTTGTACATTATGTGTATTATTAACAATATCCAACTATAAATTTACATTGAAAAAATAAATGGTACCCGCCATCTGGCCGGTATTATAGAATGTGCTCTTAAGTGCAAAAAGGTTGGAGACCCCTGTTTTACATCGTATGGACAGTGTATTATCTAAATAGCTGCATGAGAATAGCTTGGAATACTGCACTCAAAAAGCTAAATCAAAATTTAAAATAAATACTTTTAATTCATTTATTAAACAAATTGTTAGCGAAGCAGTGATGTTTTATGATGTAGGATTTGTAGTTTACATCTTGTGAAGTCAATAATAGAATATTCTAAATAAAAAGTAGAGAAGAATTGAAGATTGGCTGAGCAAAATACATTAGGTGAAGTTAACCAGAAAACAAGAGACATTCTCAATTAAATATTAAGAGATACAATCTACTCCATGAAGAAATTTAACTGCAATGGAAAATTAAGATTAAAATAATTTATGAAGAGATCTAACTGCAATGGAAAATTGAGATGGACTTTCCTCTGTGTTATTTATGATTATTAAGATATGTAATAATGTAATGAACATTTTTTTTTGGAAGATAAATACAGATAGATGTGAAATAGGCTTAATTTTTCTTATATCAAATTTTATCAGGATTCAAATTATCCAATATTCTTTAACCCTTTTTAAGCATCATCTGAGAATAACTCTGGGCTAATGATTCATATTTGAGCTAGACTTTTTTTTTTTTTAAATATAAACTTCAAAGGAATTTTATTTTGGATATGAATTCATTTGTTTCTTTCTTTCTTTGGATTTTTGTTTTTCGTATATTTATTTTTATATACTTCTGTATTACCTGACCCTGTTACTTTATCATTTATCATTGCATTCACTGTCCTGATAACATAATCATATATTTAATATTTAAACGTGTATTATATATGTAAATATGAACACAATTTTCAGGTTTCTCCACACATATGTGCTTAACTTTATTATACATATTTTGATTGGATTTGATTTTCCTTCTCTTAGGTAATATGGCTGACTAAATAGCTACTGCTAATAATATTTATAAGATTTAATTACAGAGCCCTCTGTATTGCTCAAATTATGGCAACTAGGAAATAGCCAAAACTTGTTTTATAATAGTATATAGGGAAGAACCTAGAAACTGTATTCTCATCTTTTATTCACAAAAATCTTTAACGCACACACTATTGTAATAAGTATGTATAAAGGATTCACTATAATAAAATGTAACCTAGTTTTTATAAACGTACTTTGTAGTCAATAAGCTCAACTAAATCATTTTAAATATCTGTACCATATTAATTATTAATTGTTTATATACTTTTATGAAATACAATTATGTATATAATAAAAAAAAGCACGATAGCAAAGTGCCTGATTTGATATTTATTATAGTAAATCTAATGTACTTTTAATATCTTAGCCTCTTTATTATGGTTATCAAAATTATAAGAATTCAATATTAAATATTTAAAAAAATCCAATGTTGCTTTATTTTAATGCTTATTGCCAGTTTATCTTGTGTGAGTGCGTGTGATTTTTTTTTTTAGCAACAATAAACTACACAATGTATACTTTGATTTTTCTTTTTCTATTTTTTTTTTCCGCTAATAACTTAAGCGAGATCTGAATCTTGTTCGTGATTATAAAATATTGATGCCATTTGTAGGATTAATTTTTGGTTTTCTGTACATGAACTAATGCTGTATTACATATATATTTTACAAAGGTTACTCGTTAAATAAGTTTCTTCAGTATGAAAGTTTTAGTGAAACTATTAACAATTTAATAGCTTTTATTCCATTTAATAAGTAACTTTTCTCAGATATGAAAGATTTATAAAACTTATTTAAAAAGATTTTCATTTCTTCAAAGCCTCGGCTTTCATTTTATTTATATACATTTATTCTAATGCTACATTATTTTTTCAAAATATTTTATTAAAAAAAAAAAACCTAGGACTCTCTGGTAATTCTATAATTATCACATTGAGATTAATCCGAATTGCTGTTTTTTTCCTGTCAGACATTAGATTCTGTTTCTTCTTGTGTGCATAAGTGTTATAAACAAGTTGTTTTTTTTTTATAATTTTCAATCAACTATACTCCTATTTATAATAGATAATTATTTGCACCTTTTTGTTAAATCATGCCAGAATACATTAATGTCCGTTCTTCTTTCAATTCTCTGAAAACTATAGCAATTCTTTCTTTACAGTATTGCCATCCTGTGCAAACCATATTAATGTATGAGCCCTGGATCTGAGAGGACTGCACTAGGTAGGGATTTTGATGCATAAATCTTCTAGCATCCATTGATTACTACGTCTTGCACTGGATGACACTACTGTATCGAGAAAGTTACTATGTAAGCTTAAGAAATGGTGGTCGTGTGATGCTTTAATGATTCTGTTCTGGGATTTTTGCATTTATGATACTGGATGCATATACAAGTTTTAGTTGGGTAATCAATAATTGTTACCTGTATGGGAAAAAACTCTACATTTTTATATAAGGTTAACCATTACCAGTAATATTGTTTCATTTTGCCAGATCTGAGAAACTTACATCATATGGCTTTATATGTGCTTCTAAGAGTAATTCTTTTCACCCTACTCTAGAACCAGTTACCATAAACTTGAATAATCAATAGACAATAGATGATATAGTGCCACATTTCTGACTTGTGTTTAATGATGAGGACTAGGATTCAAATCATAAACGAATGAAACATTTTATTCTATCAGCCATTGTTTATGCAAACTAATTAACTGAAATTAAAAAATAATCCTATGATTTTGAACCTAAGCTAACTTTTGTAGTTTTATCTAGATCTGAAACCAGCAATTTTCTTGTGTTTTAGAGATTTTAGTTTTATGCTAATTGTAGTCCTTTTTCATACATTCACTAAGAAGAGCAGAAGGGGCCTTTTTAAAAATGTTTAGCAAGTTACCTTGATTTCAAAATCTTAAATTCTTTTTTATTTTAAGTAATTACAAGTGACTTCTTGATGCATAAGTTTATTAGTTCCAGCTTTGAATTCCAGTCTTTAATAATGACAGCAAAGCTGGAAACTGGCTTAACCTGATAAGCATTACTTTTATTACATTTAGATTGATTTTTCAGCATATCCTTCAAATTCATTAATCCAGTTTATATATTGAATAAGAAGTACAGAAGGCATCAGTAAAATAGCAAAGATAAACTGTGGGTATATGCCTTTTCATGTATGGTATCTTTTCAAGAATAATGGGTCTATATTAGAATTATGGTTTTGACTACTTTATCAACATTCTCCTAGCCACCCAAATTCCCTTTAGGTACCTAGAAACAACAAGATACTTACTTCATGATTAACATTAGATAGCTACATGGGTTGGCTAGGTCAACCATCTGAAAAACATTGAATCTTCACTTGTCCAAAAAATTTCAGTCTCAAATTCTGATTTGAATAGAGCCTCGTGGTATTAATAATTGTTATAGCAAACTCACAGCTACTACTTGAAGAATTTCTGAATTATCAACATATACTTTATATGTTGAACAGCTTGGCATCGATCATATTTTTTTATCTTTTGCAGTGACCTGCAATGCTCACAGTTATTCTGTTTTTATTAGCTTTCAATAATAGTGAATTTATATTTTTGCAAATATTGATAAACTATTATTAATCTGAAATTTTCTGGCTCCAGTACTTCACAGATTTCCAACAATAAACGTTTCCCTCTCCATTATATAAGCAAATTTTGCTGGAAATATCAATAAACCCTAATCACACTATTTATTGTTTGCTTATATTGAAATACTTTTTGTTATAGCAGTACAGCACTTTAAAGTACACAATACACTTGTATGCTTATATTTTATATAACTAATTAAAACAACAAATCATAAACAATTGTGTCTGGATTATAGACGGTTTTGATGTTTGTATTAAAGTTGAATTATCTATACTATCATTATCTTCAAATTAGCGGTTAGATTAATTTTTTAATATTTTGATGTTAAAATTATCTTATTTTAATCCTTATCTATCAGCTCGTTCTCTTAGAGCTTATTGCTGATAATTCTATAGTTACAAGTTTTTGCTCATAGATCGTTTTATCATAAATTTCTCTTTTATGCCCCCCCCCCATCCCCCACTGTAATTGGAATGGCCATATTCATTTGTAATTAATTACGAATGATGATCAAATTCATTTTAGAAAACTGAAAATTTTCTGTCATTTTGAAATCATTTGAACACATGATATTAAGAAAATGAATTATTTTATCTTTACAATGAAGTCACAATAAGATGAAAATATGTTTCTGTTGGTTCTTTAGTTGTTGTTGTTAAAAAAATAAGGCAAAGGAAGAAGAAGTTTGAAGAAGATTGTTAAACATTGACATTATTTAATATAATTTAGATAGAATTATGAAGAATTATGAAAAACAGAGTGTTTCCCTAATAAGATAAAAAGAAAACTTGTAAATTTTTTCGGTCAGATGTAGAAGTTTTTATGGGAATTTTAAATAATGTTTACAATATCTAAATTAAGTAAAATATATAAACATTTCATTATTTTTTAAATCTTATTAAAAGTTATAAGTATCTTTTAAATATTGAAGTAAAATTAAGAATTATATGAAAATATTACATATACAAAATGATTTAAAAGCTGTTGACAGATGACGTTGTGGGTGAAGTTTTAAAACAATTGTTGAAAGGATAAAGAAAATTTATCGGAAATCAAATCGAGATGTAAATTGTTATCAGTATTGGAAATCAGAGGTCAAATTCAAATGTCATGCAATTATTAAAGAAAAAAAAACTAACCGATTGTTTAATCTAATCTCAGATCTGTTTTTTTTTTTTAATTAAAAAACCTTTATTAACACAATAAATATTTACAATTTATACAAGTAATTAAACAAATGATAAATATGTCACAGTTTTGTATACCAAACCCCCACAGAATTTGATATATTCCACTATTAAGACAAAAAGTCTGCAGACAATTAACTAGTTATCCTAAACTCAAGGAGATTGACTTGCATCACTGTACTAGGAGATTCTAAGACATACAACTCAAATGAGCAAAGCATGTAACAAAATGATTAATTAGCCCAAGGAATAAACCACACATAAGAATTAAACCTTCATTCAAGACATATATTCATCTGATAATCTCACACAGAGTTATTCCAGGACCACCCCATATTCGATTCATAGTCTTCCTTGGCAAGTATCTCAGACATTGATTGAAATAAGTTTCCCAATCGCTATAGAGTTTTTTCAGCCAATTGAATTTCTTGTTGTCAAATATTATAGTACATCGAATATACCATATTGTCTTAAGGGTATGGACAGTCACCATTTGCATTGTGAGGGTTAAATTTCTCAATGTATTGTCTAAGCAAAAGGTTCAAGTTTATGATTGGCCTGTGGAACATTTAACTGAAAGAAAAATCATTGCTAATCAAGAGCGGACAAAGTGATATCACAGCTCAAAAGTTCATAACTCATCAATGTCTGTAATTTTTTTTTTCACGCTTGTTTTTCAATGTTGGTCGCACCCGCCTTGCAAGCAAGTAGTTGGTTGCAGACAGGCGTGGGTTCGCGTCCCGGCCAATGCTATGACATATGAAAAAAAAAAATTCATTTTTTAAAAAAAAAAAGAAAATCATTGCTACCATAATCATTTGATATGTGCCCTGCCTAAAATCCTTTTGCAAATAGTACAGCATTTAACTGTGATCCTGTTAACCATTTTAGAATACATTTTTGTTTAATTATTGTTACAATAAAAAATGTATATTATTAATATAAAGCAAATAATTGAATGGTTAACTGTTTGGAAATTCATATGACTATTGGGCACTAGAAATGACAGGTTGAATTTCAATATAAAAATTTTTAGGTCTTGCATCTACCACTCTGTCACTTCACCAATCCATTCAAGGCATGAATATAAAGAGTATGAGAGAATGATTAATAAGAAATAGAGACCAGTTAATAAAATTAGACTGCAAATAGTTTGTGAATTTTGGTACAACATTGGACAATTGGAAATGGGAATAAATATGTATTTGCCAATTATAATTTAAAAAGTATAACAACTTTAAAGAAAGCAAAACTCTCCATACAGTAGTGCCACCCTGTGCCAACCAGAGTAATCAATGGATGCCAGAAGGCTTGTGCATAAAATCCCTATCTAGTGCCTACTCATCCAATATCCCCAGACTAGTTTCTGCCTGTGGCCTTCGTCAGTGAAGAGCCTTGGATCTGAGAGCACTGCGCCTAGATCTTAGGATCTAATGTAACCCTCCAGCAGCCACCTCACTGATGAAGGCCACAAGCCAGAAACTAGTCTGAGGATATTGGATATGTAGGCACTAGATAGGGATTTTATGCACATGTCTTCTGGCATCCATTGATTACTCTGGTTGGCACAGGGTGGCATTACTGTGTGGAGAGTTTTGCCTTGTTTAATAACAATTATGTGCTAGTATAAGAGATGGTGATCATGTGATGTTTAGTGGTTTAACTTTAAAGATTTACCAAGTAGTGCTCATGTTTGAATTTTTAAAAAAATTGTATTCCTACCTGGAAAAATATTAGAAATGGCGGCAGTTGTGATGAATGACTTGTGTCTTGGGATTGACCTGTGTGTGTTTGTTGAAGTGTTCAGTAATTATTTACTGTAATAAAGCAATAGATAGAATTATTTTACAAATTTAAATATTTTGCATATTTTAGGTGCATTGTTTAAGTAAACACTTAAACATTATCTATTTTTATTGGAGTTTCAGTGCTGTGCTAGAATCAGATTTGATGGCTAAAGATTCCTAATTAAAGCTCAGTCTATCATATGCAATGTTTGAATGTCACATGATCTGAACAACCAATCATTCACAATACAATTTTTTTTTCAACTGTATTATACATGAGTTAAAAATTTCTACATTTAGAAGAGAATAAATAGTGGAGAATTTAAAGATGTGATTTTGAAGATCAACAATAAAAATAAGATAGCTGGATAAAATTAGATGTGTAAAAATAGATTATTTTATTGCAGAAATTATAAAATGGATTAGAAGATATTTTGTACATACAATTAAAGGAAATATGAGAGATATGTTGGAAGAGACGGTAGAAGATGAATGAAAGGGATAGAAGAAGTAAAAGTCATTGCTGATCTTAAAACTGTTTTTAAAGAGTAAAGCAAGGAAAAGCCATCTTAGAGTCATGTGTAGGATATACCTTTGGCAGTTAATTAATAATGGTAACTCATTGAATCTAATCTAAATGTATATTAGTGTGTAATGTACTCAAAGAATAATATTTTCTAAAGTGATTTATAAACTTGATTGTTAATTTAAATATAGAGTGCAATAATATTTTTTACACATACTGTGTTGAAGTATAAATAATTAAACAAGGGATTAGCCAGTTCTTATGGTGTGGTACATATTTTTAACAAAAAATTGAAATATTTATATCAAATGCTATTGTTAGGTATGATTGTTGAGCTGAGAAAAGTGTCTATTTATATAAGAAATGGAATGTATAGAGAATATACTATAGGTACATAATTATCAAAATTGAATAAAGAGGGTAAATAATTTTGATTAGAAAAAAAGTGTATGAATAAGAGTAAAAAAGGTAGTCTGAAATTAAATGTTATAAAGGATATATGATAACTTTGTAGGGAATTTATTGTTATTTGAACAGGTGTGACTTTAGATACTAGTAAAAAAAAAGGCAAAAATGGAAAAAGGATTTAGAATGCAGATTTAGTTTATGTGGAGATGGGAGAGAGAATATTGAAATTTATTTTTGGAGTATAAGTTGTTGATGAGAATAGATAGTGAACAGAAATTTAAAAGCAAAAGAATTGGAAGAAATAACGATTTTCTAATTTTTTGTTTAGGTCTTTATAACAAAATTGGGGAATATAAGGACAGGATATTACAAATAATAAAACAGGTTTTATTAAAATGAGATAGGAGAGAGAAAAAAAACATAATGAATAATATTTCAGTTGTGTAATTTCCACAATACCACTTTCACACAAAGTATAGTCTGGTTTTTATCCACTTTTAATATCTTGTGGAGGGATATAACCATAAACATATTACCAAAGACGTGTAGAAGATCTATGATCCCCAAGATGCACATTTCATGGTGAACCAGCACTTGTCAGTTGGCCCAGGCCACAATCTGTTACACATATCTTTATCGTTGTTCAGTATATATATAGCAAATTATTACAGTTTAATTTAGCAGTATAAACGTGCTGCCCTCACAACTTTGCCACAAATCACTTAATGAAAGCATATTAATAATTATCCATTATTGGATAATCTCTAGTCTAATGAATGACTAATAAAAATTATTAAACCTAAACCTAGACCCTTATTCGAAAATTACTTTGGTAGCAAGATGCAAAAAGAAATGAGTTTATAGTGGTATGTCATCATCATCATCATCATCAACCATTATCAATCCACTGCAGGATGAAGGTCTCTCCAAGTTTAATCCATCTTCTCCGATCTTTAGCTTCTCTTTTCCACAACACCCCTGCACATTTTCTTATTTCATCCATCCATCTCACATGTGGTCTCTTTCTGAGATGGATGGATGTAAGGGTTTTTAAAAAAGGAATATTTATTTGGGTAAGGGGCTTGCGGGCATATAGTTTTCTTCTGACTTCATTTAAGAAGCCATTTTATAAACATCACATGATTGTCGTGCCTTTTTTTTATTTAATTAAATAGATGAAGACATTACATTTTTACGTATTTTTTATTTTAAAGCTTATTTAGTAGTTTGGTCAATAGGGATCTTTTATATATATAAAAATTTGTACATGCAACAGAGAAACATCAAGATTTACTCTTTTTAATGTTTTTATTATTATTGTAATTGCATTAAAATAGATTTCGGTCTCTCTTTTTTGCATTACTAGGTTTTCATTATTATTTTTAAATAAAAATGCCATCAAATGATAAATTGCTGCGTTTGGAATTGTTTTTGTAAATGTAGGAATTATTTGCTTTTTTTGTTATCCTTCCTTATGTTGGCAATTGCTCAAGAAAATGTCTCAAGTAATTAACTCTAACTTTCTTATGATTTCTTATTATCTTTTCAAATGTTATACAAATATACTTTTTTTTTAATCTTTTTTTTTTTTTTTTACAAACAATACAAAAATAATTATTATTAATTTATATATATTGAACTGTTTTACGTATATATGGTTCAAATATATTGGCATTTGGTAATATTTAAAAAAAGCTAAGAAACTTGCGTTGTTAGCCGAGAAGTATCGCAGCCGCCATGCAAGCAAGTAGTTGGTTGCAGACGGGTGTGGGTTCGCGTCCCGGCAGATGCTATGACATATGAAAAAAAAAAAAGTAAAATTTTAAAATCTTTAAAAGACGCAATTGAATTTTCTTTTTTTAATTAGTGACATTTATTTTTTTTTAAACGTACAATGAAAGTTATTTTCATGTTTAATATTATCTGTTTAATTAAAAATAAAAGTTAGAATTGGAAAGAATAAAAGTACTTTAAGATTACTAATCCAGACAAACAAAAAGAAATTCCAAACATAAAAAATTACAATCAGTAAAAACTTTTTAACTCCAATTAACGATGATGGAAATAATTTGTAAAAAAGAGACTTCGTAGCTAAAAATAAAAAATAATGTACAAGATTATTATTTTGTATTCTGCTAACAGAACAAAAGATAATATATGTGCAGGAGTCTAAAAACTGATCGCAAGTATGAAAGGGGGGAAATGGCTTCAATCAGAATCTTGTCTTGTCTGTTTTTCTTTTGCCTGGTCCTGGATCACAAAAGATCCAGGAACACTCTATGCTGAAATAATTTGTCATGCAGTCATGGACCGAAGCTTTTGTCAACATTGTTCATCATGAAGATGTCAACCTCAAAAAGCTTTTGTGACTAGCTGAGGATGGACCCAGAACAGTTTAAAACCAATAGCCACAAGCTCATTCTACCTCTCATGAAAAACTATGCATGGTAATTAACAATCTATGTAAACTCTCTAAACTTACCGGTAAAATTATTCATGTCCTAATTTGCAACTAAAATTATTTGCGAATTAACTTTAAATATGAAGCTTCTAATATTAATATATACTTTATTATTATTATGCAAAGAACTTTGTAGAAGTGTGAGAAATTGACAACAATAACTTTTAATTATGTGATTTATATTATTGTTGGATAAGCATGTGTGTTCCTTTTCTAATATTAACTTCATTGTACAATATTAAAGGCAGTAATATCTTTGCCAATAGTTATTAATTAAACCTGGGAGTATTAAGTTACAGGAAATCAAAATCTTGATATTTTTAATAATTTCCTTTTAATTTATGATATGTAACTAATCAGTGAATTCATGTAGAATTCTGGTGCGCTAAAATAAACAAATAAAAACTGACTCCGCTGGTTGTGCACATCATAACAATCAGTAGGCCAGTTAATCAGGAAATATAACTATGGTCTGTTAGAAATATAAACAAAATATTTTATTATTCATAGCTTGATTAACTTTCTCTTTATAGTGGTAAAAGTTGGCCTAAATCAAACCCAAAATATTACAATATATTTCTTAAATTATACTTACTATTAAAAACTAATGGGTTAATCTTTTACTGAAGTTTAAAATGTATATTTAGGCTAGAAATAATATGATAATATTTAATCTAGTGAGTGATTAATAATAATCATAAATATATTTGTCTGAAGTAAATAATATCAAAGTTATGAATGCGGAAAATTTGACACATGCAAATTAAACTGTATTAAAAGATATTAGATATTACAAAGAAAAAATCAAAAAATTATAGGTAGAATGAATAGTGTTATATTGAAAAGAAATACATTTAATTTAACATTCTTTCTTTAAAAGTGATGTATATTAGGTGTTACATAATAGACATCTTTTGAATAATTAACTATGATAACTCCTGTATCTTATAATATTGATTTCTGATGAGCTCTCTTTGTAAATTATTGCAAACCTTGGAACATCACAAATAACCAATTAGAATTTAATTAGAATCTTGTGATTTTTTTTTTTTTTTTTTGCCCAATTAGGAATTTTAACATTATTTTTCAAAATAGTTTTTTTGTTTTTAGAGGAATTTACACTTTATATTGATCCACGAGCATTGTAATTTTATCAGAGATGTTTTATCTTAATTAAAATTTTTTGCTCTCACCAGATCTTTGCCATTTATTGTAAACTTTAATAATCAATAGATGCCAGATGGTAGTGCTTGTTAAATTCATATCGAGCATGTTCTATCAAGAATCCCCAAACTACTTTCTAGATTATAGCTTTCATCACTGGAGAGCTCTTGAAGCTGGGAATCAGTAAAAGACCACCACTGCTAAACGAAAGGTGTTTTAGATTCAAAAGATCCAAGTGCACTATTACAGATCTAAAAGCTTCTATCATGTGCTATATATTCATTACTAAAAATTACACTAGTTGGCATTAATGTGGTGAGAAAAATGTAATTCACTGCTGAATAACTTGATAGTAGCAGGGGTAATGTGTTGTCTTATCCATTTTAGAAGTAATTATGATTACTTCATTGCTGGGATATATTAAATTAAAGACAAACCATTTACTCAGAAAAAACATTGAAAATATTAAGGACAATTTTAAGACATTGTCAGTGTTGAAAGCTCTTGTCAATGACAACCATGATATTCAAAACCTTTTGAAGGATTTTAATATAATGGTTGTCTTTGACAAAGGCACACATCATAGAAAGTGTATTAAAATTGTATTCACTACTTTAAATATTTTCTTTGAGTATTACTATTAATTTATTATTGTGCTATGAAAAATTTATAGGTTTTTTTTGCATATTCTATTCAGACTATTGTTTAACAGTAATGTAGTTTCAGAAATAATTTTTTTTGTTTAGACACTTCTTGTTTATTTTATTGTAGTGTACTTTACTTACAAGTTAATATATCTGACTCTTGGGAACCACTTTTGATTGCAATTTAGTTAGTATTGATTGTTTTCCATTCTTATCAATCCTTCTTTGTTCTGTTCAAATATTTGTAAGCAAGATATCACTTTAAACATTGATTTAATTGTTTTATAATATAGATAATCATATTATTTATTATTATTTTAATATGGAATTTTTAATGTAAAAAAATAACCTGCCATAATATATTTATTTTTACTTTTATTTTATCTACTTTTGTATTGCTAATAATAAATAAATACATGAAATATTAACCGATTTAACAGGAAAATTTTGCACATTCATCTCATTTTCTCTCTATATACGGATGCAATATTAATGATTCAGCATCTTTGATTCATTAATCGTTCCAAACGACTGATAATCCCAAATTAAAAATAATTCAGCATTATTATTCTTACTTTCCCTTCCCCATTATACTTTTTATTTTTTGTCTTTATAGGGGAAATGTGTTGCTGGAATTTCAATCAAGTATTAAATATAATTATTAATTTTAATATTATTTTTATATAAAAAAAATAAAAACGTTAATTAGTTTTTCTTTGTCTGTGTATGGTTTGCATGCTTACGTGTTTTTGTTGTAAATTTCATTGCAACTGATTTAAAGCGATTAATTTTTGCTCAATTTTTTTTTATTTAAATATATATTTATGTATTTGCTATATACTGTAGTCCTTAAAATTTATTGTTACCAACAAAATTAATTAATTAAAAGAATAAAAAACCTGAGACCATGTCAATTATGCTTATTAATTTGCAGTTACTTAAATGTAGTTTTTAAAAAAGTATATTATTTTTAAATGTGTGTATATATTAATTCATTTAGTATAGGCATTTGTCATTCTCTAAGATTACTTATCTCTGGTCTGGCCAGCAACACCTCAAAAAGAGAAGAGAATAGTCAAGCGTTGATGGGTTAGTGATTAGCATGGCTGCCTTCCAAGCAGCTGGCCCTGGTTCGCTTCCCGGTCAACCATTTGACACATGAAAAAAAAAAAAGAGGGAAGAGAATAATCCCACTCAAAAATGTTGTGCTACATATTTATCTGTGTGTTATTGTTAATAGTTGAATATATTTAGAAAAGTATACATAAAGTTTGAAATTTTCGAAAGTCAACTAATAATTTCAATTAGATGATAGCAACAATCCAATTTATGTCAACAAAAATTTAAAAGGAATGATTTGTCTATTTTTAACAAATACTTAACATGTTTGACTATATAATGTTATATGTACATATATTTAATTTTTGTTGAGATGATTACAAGAGATTTCATGTCTTCTATAAAAGATTATATAGTTGAAAAATCATCCTTGTATATGTTATTAATTTATTAGTTGTAACATTATGAGAATGGACTGTTTTTGAAATATTCCAGGATGGCTTTAACATACATAGCGAGGAATAAAAAATGTGAATAAGAAATAAAATATGTGAATGAATATCCAGTTTTAAAAACAAAAGAAAATGAAATAAAATTTCTGCTAACATCCAGATTTACTTATAAACTATCATATTTGTCAATAATTTTTTTAATATTTTTATGTGAATAAAATAGACCGAATCAATAAATGGCCAAAGAAAGAGTAAAATTTGTATACCCTTTATTAAATAGTTATTAGAAGATAGAATTCTTAAAATTAAGTTATTTCTTTCTGTTTGTAGATATTTTTGGTGCCACACAGTTCAGTGCTACTTACATATATGTACTACCTACTGTTGGAGTCAAGTTTGCATTTCAAAAACAATAACTAATTCATAAACTTCATACGTAAAAAAATAAAATTGCTAAAATAATACGTCTTAAATATGAAAAAAATATCTCTTTAGAAAACATAATTTTAGCATCGAATATATTTGAAAAGTAAATATTTTTAAAAAGTATAAATTAATGCAAAAATTAACCCTGCTTGGTTTAATGCAGTGGTAGCAGGTCAAATTCTGCAACTTAACCTATTGAGCTGAAAACTTCTTATTTTGAATGGAATTTAGTGAGTCGGTTGATAAATATTCCTCCATATTTGAACATTTTATTTTTACAATTAAACCTTTTTTTATATATATATTACATAGATATTTTTACTATTATTTATTACAAATGCAAGTTTTCAATTGATACATATTTTTAAAATATGAAAATAAGTATCTAAATGAAGTTCTAACTGATAATAATGGCAGTCCGCTTCATCGGATGGAATTTATCTATTCAAAAAGTTAGAACAAAATATTAGATATTTCAATGTATGTCAAAGAAGGATATATTTAGAATCAATTATCATCAAAGAAAAGAAAAAAAGTTATAAAACTTAATAAATTATTTATTGTTAGTAAAATTTTTAAAAATATTTTCTTCACTGTTTTGACAAAAGCAATTTTCTTTCATTCAGTAGAAACTGCTTCCCATTGTCATAACAACAGTTTTTAAGAGTTGTCTTTTTAAAAATAAATTGTTTCAAAGATGATGTCATAATAGTGATGTATTTTTTTTTTTTTTTTTCATATGTCATAGCATCTGCCGGGACGCGAACCCACACCCGTCTGCAACCAACTACTTGCTTGCATGGCGGCTGCGATACCTCTCGGCTAACAACGCAAGACTTGATTTTGTTTAAAAACAAGTCTTTTACAAAAGTTTTGCATTGTAATCCTTAACTTGTAAACAAATTTATGAAAATTATGTTTTTTCTTTACTAGTCTACTGTATTTATTTATTTATCCTAGGGCTATAACACTCGACCAATCAGAAATTTTCATTTCTATTGACTTCTAGGCCATACCCCCCTCATGTCTTTGTCATGTTAATAGGGCTACTGTCAATCATGTAAAGGATCCATGTAAGGCTGATATCTTCAGATTTTGTTTACAATTGGTATATTAAAATTGCCACTGAGGGAAAAGGGGAAAGTTGCAAACCATATTATGAGGTTATAGATAGACTTAAAACAACATAGAGCTTACTGTGATCACAGTGCCATCTACCCAAAGTTGCTGCAGAGCATGCATAGAATGTTAAGTTTTTTTGATTGATTCCAGCTGTGACATTTCTGGTATTCAAGCTTTTTATGAATTTCCGAACAATAAAGCCATACGGTTATTTATTTAAATACAAAAATCCAGTGAGGAACAATATAAATGAATGTAAAACTGAAAAATATAAAATAATATAACTTTAAAAACGTGAAAATAATATAATTAATTTTGAAAACAAGTTTGAAAATAATAATGCTTGATAAACATATATTGCCAATAGGTTTGATAAATGATAGTAGCAGTACATCAGAAATTAGATTCGCTATGATGACAAATGTTCATCTAATTTTTCTGGAATGTTGTCATTGCCAACACTATTCGAAATATTTGTTTTTCCATCATTCTTTGTTCACTTAACAGATTAATTGTACATTTTTAAGCATTTCTTTTTCATGTTTTCTTTTTCTTTCATAACAGCTATTTGTTATAATCACTAATAAAATTTGTCATGAATGCTTGCATTTATCACACTTATTGAAAATATTTATTTTTTAATTAGTGTTTATTCAATAATGTTATCATTTTCAAGTTGTTTTTATTAGTAAATTATATCCTTTTTATATTCCCAATCATAATATGTTATTTTCAAAATATATAAAATGCGCTAACACACACAAGCACACAAAGCTAAAACAAAAAAAGCAAATATATATTATTTTAATATCTATTCATTAAATGGCTAAGCGCTTTCAAGGTTCAAGCCCTCATAATCATCTATTGCTTTAGTACATAAAAAATGAAACTTACTAATTATGTGATGTACTGTAGTTTGTCTATGAGGATGGTGGCGCCATCAATAGGCAGAATATACAACTACACTTTTTTACATGGCATTAATTACATATTTTTATTCTTGTTTTTTTTTTTTTAAAAAGAGTTTATTTTTTTATAATTTTATATACAATAAAAGAAGGCCAAGGAAAGATATCTTTTTTTTTATTAATCATCTTGTCTATGGGGGTGATAGCTCAATCAACAGTCAGAATTTACAGTTACACTTTTTATAATACATTAATTATATATATATTTTTAAAAAGAATTTAATCTTTAATTATTTATATGCAATAAAAGATAATAGGCTTAAAATACCAAGTAAAAATGTCTTCTAATTATTTTTTTTTTTTTGGGGGGGGGGGGGTAGAAATGATAAAGCCATAACCAAAATGGTTATTACTAATAAACTAATGAATATGAGTTAGTGTTTTTGAAGTGATTATGTTTAATGAAGTTCTACTAATATGAGAGTTCAATCTTATAATTTTGTTCCAACATAAAATATGCTAAGAAGTTACTACTTGTTTGTATTGTTGCCTTAATGCTTTATATTAAGTCGATATTTTTGATTTTATTTATAAATTTAGTTTATTAAAATTTTTAATACATTATTTATTGATTTTAAACAAGTGAAATCCTTCTATCATATCATATATAAAGAGCAATGTTATTTGGTAAATTCCATAGTCCTAGATAAATGGTTTAATAATCTGTTCTTCTCACTGCTCAATTTTTTTCACCATTTTTTTTTTGCTTTTTTATTATACATACGCACACGTTTGCACGCGTGTGTAATTTCCAAATAAAACTATATGACGAATAACAATAATCCATTACAAAATAAATAGTCAAACAATCTAAAAAATTAGAAAGGTGTCATGTAAGATTCGAATTTTGTCTTGAATAGAGTTGTGCACTATCCTGCCATCCCAGCCCTTTAACCACCAGTGCAGAGTACAAAAATATGATGCAGTTCAAAGTGTAAGACAAAATTATCACTTTATGTTCACCTTAAAAAGAAATATATCAAACAATGTGTAATCTCCAAAATTAAATAAAAAAACATAAGTCATATATAAAGTATAGTGGCAAATTGCTACTCTAGAACTAAAATTGATGTGTGATCTTTGCCTAAACACCTTTTAAGTTGTAGAGTTGGTTATCCAAGGTTGAAGATCTCATTAGCATATCATTTAATCATCTAAAAATTATAAATCTTACTCACAAAGGTAAAGCCCAACCTTAATGTCACCAACAAATGTGAAATTCTCCTAAATACATAAGGTAACAAACGTAATCTATTATTTAATACAATTATAAAAAAAACAAACCAATAAAAATAAGTGTCATTCCACTAATATTTCTTCCTAAAAGAACTTTAAATTTTTTATTCAAAAATCCAAATAAAGATTATAATATTATTGCCCTTCGACAATAATAAACTCAATATATTATTGGAATGAATAATATCCCTACACTTATTGGAAACCAGTTTATTCTTAATATAAATATCCTTTTTGAAGGATCAAAAACTCTAAATCAATTTATTCTCATTTTCAAAAAGCACTCTTCCAAATATCGTCTCTTATCTTTATTTTCAATTGAATATTAAAGGTTGTAGATCTTATTAGAATTTTTCATGGGCTAACAAGGAGTAATATATAAAATGATGAGACTATTAAAGTTGAAATTCTAAGTTTATGTGAAGTCTTTCTATTATGTTGTGGTTAATCTATCTTTTTTATAGCTGCATTTAATATGAATTGTTCTGAGTATTTATTTTGTGGAACTTCATCATTATATGGGTATCCAATGTTATTTTGGGTTTTCCATGTATAAGAACAAGATAAGAAATAATGCCTAAAATAAAGTTGTCAGTGGATAGTCTTTATGCATGGTATCAAATTGACATTTCAATAATGTTATTTTTTTAATGTAACAGTGTTTGTGTTTTATGCATACTCACATTGTTGATCTTTTTTTGCATGAATGCTTTTTTACCTGATCCCCTTTACTACTGAAAATATTCATGACAACTAATAAACAATTTATTAATGTTGGGTGTAATTATTTGAAGGTTTATTAGCTGTTTCACTTGGACAGCAGCCATATTGAATTTTTTTAGAGAATTGGTATAAGATTCAATTTTTAAGATAATATCTATTAGAATTATACAAAAATCATGTACTTTATGTTATTAAAAATATAAAATACCAAGGAATGTAATAAAGCTGATTCTAAATATAAAAAAAGTTTTAACTTTTTTTCAAATTATTATTTTTATGTTTTTGTTTTTTTCAGAATTTCTCAATTTTAATGGATCTTTTTTTTTTATTATTAACATGTTCTTTACATTCTTTATAAAATTTCTGATAAAATAACATATAACATGACTTGACTATGAACATCCTAAGATATTTTTTTTTGTAAGGGTCTGAGTAGGTTGAAGAAGAGAAAATAATAAAAATGAATGCATTAGTCTAAATACTCTTGAGGCTTTGTATACATAATGCAGCCAAACAAAAATGAAACATAAATTTAATACAGTATAGAATATTAATCATAATAATAATGATGCTCTTTTTTATTATCTGTTTTAACTTTCATCCTGTAAAAAAAAGATTTCATTTTGTTAAGTAGAATCCATTTAAATGAGCTGGCACATCAATCAACATTACTGAAAAAACTGAGATGGACTTTGAAAAGATGCATTGCCTATCTTAGCATGTTTCGTATAGCTAAAAATCTTTCATACTTTTTTTTTTTTAAACACAATACTTTTTGAATGTTGTAAAACTATTGAAAGTACTGTTTGAGAGTTTAAATATTATTTTCCATAAAAAGTTGTATTTTTATTCATGTACGACTCTATATGGTGCACATACTCATTAGGGTTATCTTACAGACTTGAACCCTCACTTCACAAGAGTTGAATGATCATGTTGTCACATTGTATTTTAACAAGTAAATTAAGTGTTTCTCACTGAACTATTACTACTATATGCAGTTTTGAATTTTATGTTGCATTAGTCTATATATCCAATTTTGTATATTTAAAGTCTTTATTTTTATTACTTTGCAATTTTTTATTATTATTCAAATGCAAGCATAGTAATAAATTATGAAATCTATTGTAGCTTATTATGTTGGTAAAATAAAGCTACCTCGGACTTATATATTGAATATGATTTCCAAATATCTCTAACTAAACTATGTGTGCCTTGCAAAAAATTATATATATGTTATTACAGCAAAAAAATAAACATTTTGTGTTCGGTTATATTTTTTCTATTCTGCTTTTTTTTTATTGGCTTATTTATTAATATCATTAATAATTATATCCAAAAAAGTAAAAAAATATATATAAAAGCTACAACTCACATGTAAACACTGTAAAAAGACTTACCATCGTTCTTCCATTACATTCCATCACATTTTCAGAAATTGTTGGAATAAAGAATCTTTTTTTTTTCTATTTAACAATTTCATTTGTTGGAATAAAGAATCTTTTTTTTTTTCTATTTAACAATTTAATTTGATCTTTTTTTTTTTTTGTAAAGTCTAATAAACTGAGGGAATTAATTTATTTTAATAAAAATTCCTAAAACATTCAAAATCATAAAAAAATATAACATATACTATTGGAAAGATAACATGGTCAAAAAGAATGATGTAACTTATGCAAGCATAATTCTTGTCATTTTTCTGTCATTTTGCAATGAAGACAAAGGATATTTAAATACATAAAAATACTGACTCTGAAATGACTAGGAGGAATCCAGTTAAATGTTGCCTTTCTATGAAAAAATGCCATTTTCTGTATAAGTGTTTTAGGTTCATCAAGTACTTTAGAAATGACCAACAATCCATAGTAATGTTAATCTTATTTAAATAATGGTATGTAAAAAGGGGTGGCATGGGATGATGGAAAATATCTCATGATCAATAATATGAACAGCCTTTAAGTTGGAAATGAATAATAAACAAGTTATAAACATAATATCAGTAGCATTAATCAAATCAAGTCATTCTTTAAAGCTGGATTTAAAAGTGTTACATTATAAAATCTAGGCTAATTATCTTATAACCAATGTCAGACTTAGGGCATAATATAAAAGCAATTATTTGCATGCACCTATTTAAATAGTAAAGTTACAATAATATGCACACACTCAAAAATGCTGAGATGAAGATATCATGCCGGTCATCATCATTGCTCATGGCTTATCAAGTACTTTGGGCATACCATAAAGTAAATGGTCTTTAAATATGCCTTTTATCTTTGTGACATCCAGAAAACTCTCCAGATGTCCAAGCACAAACATACACATTAACATCATCATTTTATAATCTATAGTTTAATTATATATCATTAATTAAACAAATTTTTATATATTATTGATATTAAATCTTGAAAATTTAAACTAGTGGTGGCCAAATTCTGTAATTAAAATAAAACTATGCTTGAAATTTTTAATTTTTATATATGTTACCTTCAGTTTGAATGTTATTTTTGTCCAAACACAACTATTTTTTAACAAATTTATTACTGAAATTAATTTTTAATGTAACCAAAAAACAAAACTATAAATTTATTTAAGGACATAGAAAAGGTCTTAATTTTTATATTAGCAAGAACTTTTTTTTTTTTATCTTTCCCAAAAGTGAAAACTAAAATTTGTAATTTTGTATTAATCATTTAGATGGATTACTATAAAATTGCAATAAAATTACCAGTATACAAACCATTCAAATGTATTCTGAATTAAATCTTCTGTCAATTTAACCAGAAGTGGCATTCCAAAAGTTAATACTTAAGACACCTTATATATAAAAAATAGGTGAATAAACATTGTTGTGTTGATTGCTTCTAGAGTGTCTGATGAGGACAGAGTCTGAAATGTATAATTGCTTAATATTTTCATTAATAGAATAATGTGTAAAAGTTGAGAAAATACTGTAGTTAGTATATGAAAATTTTAATATTACATCTGGGTCTCGTTTTATACAGATTATTTTAATGCGATTTTGAAGTTATGCAATTCTTGATTCTTCTTAATGTCTTTCATACTTCATTATATTTATTAGATATCAAGAAATTTAAATTATTAACCTTTTAACTGCTAATTATATTATTGGTTGTATGAGGTAAAAATCAAATCTTTTAATTGGCCAACTCACAAACTGAAGACAAAGCCTATTGTTAAAACATATTCGCCTATAATATTAAATTCAACTCAGATACGTTTATAAAAAGTATATTACTAATTTTTCAGGTTATGAAGAGAACGAAAGTTCTTTCAAAAATAAATTGCTATTTATTTATTCTAAAATATTCAATTTCGGCAACATAAAAGCTATAATATAAACAAAAAGGTCGACTTTTACGTTATAGAAAAGTAAATATTTCTTTTAAATATTTCTTTAATATTTTTACTAAAATCTTCAATATTTTTCGAAAATAATTTTGTTTTTTTTAGTATATTTTTTAAAAAACTAGTTTAATTTCTGAAATTATATTTTTTTAATACTTAAAATTGCATTCGAAATGAAAATCTCAGCGTTTTTCTTTATTTTCTTTGATCAGGCGGTTTCTTTGTTCTTTCCAGCCAATCAGAATGTCTTTTTTGGCTGAGAGCATGCTAAGAACCAATCACAAGTAATGTTCTTTCTTTGTTTAGGTTTAAATGCATTTTTTTTTTATTTTTTACTTGTAAAATAATTCGGAAGAGGGCACCATCTTACAGAACTTTTAAAAACCTATTCAAAACCTATCAAATGAATTTTTTAGCATAAGAACTGGCAGAGTTAGAGTGACGTCAGATGTCGACGAGGAGCTTCGTAGGAGGCGGGAAAAGGGTTAATAACTTATTTTGACTTGAAATACTTTTTTTTTCAAAATATAATGTTATATTAGTAGCTAATGTGAATATGGCCTGAAGTTGTATTTAGAATCTTAGCTTCTATGTAAATAACCTATTTATTCTAATGAGCAAATAATAATAATAGATTTATACTTATGTATAAAAATATTGCAATAATTATTCAAAAATTTTAAACTTTTAAAATGTATTTTGTTAGATATAACAAATAAAATTTTTTTTAGATTGTTAAAATAAATAACGAAGATTTTATTGATGTTTTAAACTGAAAATAATATTTCTGATGATAATGTATAATCGTTTTGTTTCGATTGCAATCTCATTTTTTTAATATAAAAATAGAAAAGCATTAACGAAGCACAAGACTAAAAGTGGCACTACTTATACACATGTCACGAATCTGATTCACAAATAAATGCATATTCTCAAATAGCGGTAATGATTAAAATATGTATGAAAAAATGTAAAATTAAATACTGTAGTTAATAAAAAAAGTAAAAAAAGTTTGTCTTGTACTAATTTTTTTCAAATATTTGAAATTTTTTATTAGTCATACTTTATTTCCTTATTTTTTTAATGTGAATTTTAAAGTAATTTTTCCTTGTTGCTTTGCTTTTATGCGATTTTTGAAAATTACTGGAACATATCCCCCATTTTTCAAGGTAAGTTAAGTCTATTTTTCTGTGATTTCTTTTGTGTGCATTTTCTGAGGAACCTATCTACCGCATAAAATGAGACCCAGGTGTATTTTACATATATATATATATATGAGAATATCCCAGTGCATATTATGCTAGCTGAAAATTCAAATACAAAATGTTCAAATAACCCTCCCAAATATTGTTTTTTAGCAGCACTCTCTAATGAATAAATATGTAGTTTAGACATTTATTCACAGAGGGCATTGCTGAAAAAACAACATTTGAGTGCATGATTTGAACATTATTTATATATATGAAAATAAAATATATAAATTAACTAAAGGGAATATATAAATAAAAATACAATTACATCTCTTCACAGCTATTTTAATATTTCAACCAGAAGTATTGTTTTCATCAGAATGTAAAGCTTAACTCTATTTTCTGAGGAAAACCAGTTCTTTGGTTGATATATTAAAATAGCTATGATATCATGTAATTGTACTTTATATATATATATATAGTGTAGAGTTACACATTGTAACAGAGTATTTACTTTAATATTTATTTTAGAAACTTAATATACTTTCAAGATGTTTCTAAAATAAATATTAAAATATGTACTCTATTATCTTTACCCGTCTATTATATATATTGTTATCTTCAAAGTTGTTGTTTTTTTTGTCCTTTTCCAGTTGTTTATAAATGAAATAGACTTTTAAATCCTTATTTTTACTGTCTAAAAATCATTATTTACTTATGATTGATAATGTGACAATTATGCAAATGATATTCAACTAATATTAAACGTCTTCAAAAGGCATCTTCAGTGAATTGAATTTTACTAACTTCTCCAAAAGAATATGTTATCAATTTATGTATTATTTTTTAAGTGCAATATAATTGCACATTAGAAAAATGAAGTTTTTTTTTTATCTGTAAAAAAAGTATTTCAACTTATGAATAATTTATAATTTGTTTGATTAGTAAATTTCATAGCTGTCATGGAGTATCAGCGAACAAACTTTAAAAAGATGATGACTGAATTTACTTTTTCTGACAGCCAAAATAAAAGCAAAATAGAACGGAGAGGATTTGCAAATAGAAAAGTTTTAAAACTTACTAAAACTCAGCTTGAAAAAGGACTGTTAATAGCTTTTAATATATTATTAATATTTGTGATGTTTTTCTGTCAAAAATTATAATTTCTTGCATTAAAAGTAATTTGCATGAGAATAATTTTCAGAAATATATAAACACAGAAAGATATATATACTATATAAAAAATATCCTAGTGCATATCACTAGCTTAAAATTCAAACATAAATGATCAATTCAGTCTCCCAAACATGTTTTTTTAACAACTTCCTCTGTGAATAAGTTTGAACTTCAAACAGTATGACTCAAAAATAAAGGTTCTGAGTGGTGCTATTTGAAGTTCAGACTTTATATTTATTCACAGTGGGTGTTGCTGAAAAACATAATATTTGGGAGCAAATCTTCCCACAGATACCAAAATTGTATACAATAACAAAGATTTTAACAAAGATATGTAAGTATGTACATACTGTATATACATGTTGACAATATGTATAACACATATATAAATGTATATGTAAAGTGGTTTTAGTACAGTAGATCATATCCAGGTATTGAGAGAAGTTATAGAAAGGACAAATGAATATGAGTTGCCATTATGCTTTGGATTTGTAGATTATGAAAAGGCATTTAATTCTATAAACATTTCTTCAGCGATTAAAACATTGGAACATCAAGGTATAGATCCAGGATATTGTCATATTTTAAAGAATATTTATAAAAATGCAACAGCAACAATTAGATTATATAATGATACTAGGAAAGTCAACATTGAGAAGGGTGTAAGATAGGGTGACTCCATATCTCCAAAACTTTTTACAGCAGTGTTGCAAGAAGTATTTTGTGGATTAAAATGGGAAGCTAAAGGAGTGAAAGTAAATGGAGATTATTTAAGTCACTTAGATTTTGAAGATTGGTGTAGTTATTTTTGCAAATAATACTTTAGAGCTGCAGGAAATGTTGCAGGAGTTATCAGATGAAAGTAGCGCCAAAGATAAATGTTAAAAAGACTAAATTAATGTTTAATGGATTTTTTCAAAATATGAAAATAAAGATTGATTATGATGAGTTAGAAGAAGTTAAAAGTTACAAATACCTTGGTCATATTATTAATACAGATGGAAACATAATGGATGAAATTAATCATAGAATTAAACTTGGTTGGAGTGCTTTTGGTAGAAATAATTTGATACTAAGAGGAAAGCCTATGTGTTTGAAAAGGAAGGTTTTTAATAAATGTGTTTTACCAATTCTTACTTATGAATCTGAGACCTGGACACTTAATAGAAGAGCAATACAGAGACTTCAGACCACTCAAAGAAGTATGGAGAGATGCATGTTATGAGTAAGAAGAAGAGCTCAAAAATGCAATATATGGGTATGAGAACAAACAGACATTACTGACTTCAT
Source organism: Epiperipatus broadwayi (assembly GCA_028023455.1). Classification (NCBI taxonomy): domain Eukaryota; kingdom Metazoa; phylum Onychophora; class Udeonychophora; order Euonychophora; family Peripatidae; genus Epiperipatus; species Epiperipatus broadwayi. The sequence continues at coordinate 1,553,020 of JAQFVV010012426.1, read as the reverse complement.
TGAAAAAATTAAAAAACTGAAGTGGAGTTGGGCTGGACATATTTCTAGAAGAGATGATAATAGATGTACATTGAAATCTTAAACTGGATTCCAAGAGATTGTAAAAGACCCAGAAAGAGACCACATGTGAGATGGATGGATGAAATAAAGTATGCAGGGGTAATGTCGAGAAGAGAAGATAAAGATCGCAGAAGATGGATTGAACTTGAAGAGATTTTCATCCTGTAGTAGATTGATAGTAGTTGTTGATGATGATATGTACTGTGAATTTAAAAATTTAAATGCAAAAATATTAAATTTCATTTTTTAACAATTTTTTATTTATTTGAATGTGGATATCTGAAACTTCATCATGAAAATTCCATATAAAAACGGACTTTACTATATGTAAAGTATGTATGAGCAAGAGCAATAAATAATTTTATAAGTAGTTCTCTTCTAAATGAGAGACTGTTTGAAGATAGACTGGAAGCTATTCTGGTGGACCGATTATAGAGATATTCATTTTAATTTAAAACATTGATGAAGTTGAAAAACCTCACTTGACTTATATACATCTAATTTTGTTGTTATCAGAACTGAGGCTTATATTGACTTTTTGAATGTTTTAGATTTATATATACAAAATGATTTAAGTAATCCATATTTATGTAAATCCGAAAAGAATATAAAAAATGGATAGATAATGTTAATTGAAGATTGGAATGTTTTCGTAAATTAGGGAAGAGATTATTGTAAAAGATTGTGTTCCAGACTAGAGAAATGAAGAACTTGAAATTTGGTCAATAAGTTTTTGTAAAGAAAATGTGATAATAATAAATACATATTTTGAATTTTTCTAGATATGGATTTACACTTCAAAATCTCCCAAACTAAAATAACAAATTTCAGGTTGAATGTCTATTAGACAGAATACATATAAATGTTGCTAAATTTTAAATATATATGAAGTTCTCATCCAAGAAAGAAATCTTTTGTAATGAATTAAGGATGTCATGATATTGGAACTTTTTTTTCTTTGTTATTGAATGAGAAAATAGATGCAAATAGTAGCAAGATAGATAATAATATTAATTCAAATAAATGGAAAATATAAATAATGATGTAGCATATAACATAGGTAGTGTATTATAAGAAAAAAAATGGGGGGGGGGTCTTGGGTTAGCAATGAAAGTATTTATTAAATGGTAAAAAGAGAAAAATATTAATAAAGATATAACACTGACTGAGACATGCAATAAAACTTGACTAGTAATGAAATAGAATTTTGAAAAAAGAAAGGTTGAAAGTGGATGAAGAAAGTAAAGCCATATATATATGTGTGTGTAAACAATAATTGAAAGAAAAAGTGATAATTGATAATTTGTTAATAGAGGCAGTATAAAAACTCAGCAGAAGGACGATTATTATGTTATAAAATAAAGCTAAATGAAAAGTGTATATAGAAAGTGAAGTTGAAAAGTAAAATTACGATGATCAGTTGGATAAAGTAAATAAATTAATAAAAGTTTTTTTTAAAAAATCTGTAGTATAATTCTATAATTTAAAAATAATTGAAATTACTAAAATATAAAAGAGGGATAAACAGAGTAAAATTCACTCAGGTGTAATAATTAAATTAGTAGCCATCGGAACTCCTAACATTAAACAATTAATAAAAGTATTCACAGCATTAAAAAAAATGTTTTAGAAGTATGTGATTGGAAAAGAATGAAAAATAGAAGTTAGATGGGATATGATTATAAATATAGATGTATTGAAAAATATTATTTATTGATGACTTTGGAACAAAGAACTAATTTGGCAATTCCTTAAATCTACAGAATCAATGAAGGATCTTTTAAAAAGAGATCATGCAAGACAAAAAGGATAGAAAAGAAAGAGAAAAAACCGTGGAAAAGAAATATGGTCCAAGGACATATGTGAACCTTGCCTTTTTGTAAATAAGTAAATAATGATGATATTTGAATAGAAAATTGGAAATAAGAAAAATGGAAAAAGTAATTTGAAAGATAAATTGAAATAGATAAAACTTTAAAAGAAGAACAGATCTACATAGAAACATTTTTTATTTAATTTATCAATATTTTTAATAATAACAACAAATCTCTTAATTTTTCATATTTCTCAATATTAAATAATTCCATCTTTCATTTGTCACTATAACAATGTTTATTTTATTTTTTCTTCAATCATTTTATCAGTTTTGACTTGACTAGCTGTCTTCCTCGGAGCTAAAATATATATAAGAGTATGTGATAACATAAAAAGTATACCTAAATGTATGAAAAAATATTTCATCTAATCAGTATAAATAAACAATACAAAACAAGTATTATATCTAATTATACATTGAATCCCTTTTATTATATCCTATTATATATATATATATATCTTCATAGTGTATATTACATTTACATCATAATAAAGTTATTGCCAATAAGTCCTTACCGTTTTATATACTTTAATTTTTTATATTTTTTCCCATATTACTTAATATTATCATAATTATAAAAATATAGCTAACTGAAAAGAACTTAAAAATCTTAAATCATTTATTAATAATTTTTATTCTTTATTTCAATTCTACTGTTACATTTCTATTTGTTAATCTAAATATTAATGTATAAATTTTTAATTCTATAACGTTTGCATTAATATTTAGAGTAACAATAGAAATTTAATAAATAAAACTGAAATAAACAAAAAAAATTGTTAATAAGTAATGAAAGATTATTAAATTTTTTAAGATATCTATATTTTTGTAATTACAACAATATTAATTAATCTGAGAAAAAATATGAAAAATAAATTATATAAAATTGTAAGAATTTATTACTTTTCACTTGAAGATGATACAAATATAATATAGATTTTGAAGGTGTATATATATATTATAGGGTATAAAAAAGGACTCCATTTGTAATGGAATATAATGCTTGTTTTGTATTGTTTATATTGATTAGACAAATTGCTTTTTTTTATATATATTCAAGTATACTTTTTACATATTCAGGTATATTTATATATATTTTAGCTCTGAAGACGATTGTTGGTTAGTAGAGACTGATTAATGGTAAAAGAAATGTGAATTTTTTTGTTTTATAATTTTATCAATGCATAAAGAAGATATAAGGTGAGAGGGAGAATATAATATTCCATATTATGTAATATAGCAAGAATTTATAATAAATAGCTCTAAGAGTAGAAAACCAATCTTGTTTTAATTTTGGTATTTAGTGTTTTGAACATCATTTTTTAAAATCATTTATGCTCTTTCAGAAAAAAAAAAAGGTAATGGATATTTTTTATTGCAATTCTTGTATGCACTGACATTTTATATTTTCACTCATTATGTTTACAACTCATATCTGTAATTGTGTGTTTATATTTTATATTCTCATTATTATTTTTTAGAATCACACTATACAAACTAACCATGTAAAAATACATATAATTCGCACTATCATACATTCAAATGTAAAAACTGATACATTTTGTCTTACAATTAGAATTAAGATTCTTTTTTTTTTATTTCTATATCGTGCATTTAATGTTTTAGTGCAGTAGTAGTGAGGTAATCTTAAAACCTTACGATCCCTGGATCTATTTTTTTAACAGTTTGAAATAAAAAGTAAATCTCAATTTGATCATTCAAATGGAACTGCTGAGCTCAATCTGCCACTCAGGGGTTCAAATATTATCTAACTTTCTGAGGATCTGATCATGTGATTGCTTTTATATATTTCTGTGCTACTAAAATTTAGATCATCATCATCAACAACCATTATCAATCCACTGCAGGATGAAGGTCTCTCCAAGTTCAATCCATATTCTCTGCTCTTTAGCGTCTCTTGTCCACATCACCCCTGCACACTTTCTTATTTCATCCATCCATCTCACATATGGTCTCTTTCTGGATCTTTTACACCTCTGAGTTTAAGATCAAGAAACACCATGGTCTTTCTTCTCAGTTGCCTAATAAGGCAGAATGAATGTTTGTGTAAATGATAAAATTTAGATATGCACATTTATTGTCTGATTAACTGTTATAAAATATTCTTATAGCCTTGACTATTAATACTCATAAATATTGTTTTATTTATTTGTAAGCCACCCATTGTATTTCTGGTTAAATAACAGTTGAAAATTTCTAAGATATGTTTGCCTGAATTAGTTTTTCAATTTCTGCATTTTATTGTATTATTTCTCTGTTATTAGTAGTATTTATTTTTAAGATGTTTTCGTCATCATATTAAAAAAAATATTGAAAAGCAAAAATAGCAATCTGCAATTTTGATGTAAAGATAAATCAGTTATTTAAAAAAAAGGGGGCATATGGTGTTATTTTTCGGGAGTTCTTAAGAAGTTGGAGCATTAGACCTGCAAGTGCCTGAATAAATCTTGGGATATCCTGATCCCAAATCAGACACTCTTTCAATTGTGCCAAACCAAGCAGGGTAGCTGTTAAATAATTCACTGTGTGGCAAAGATCTCTCCAACAGCTTTTTTTGAAAAGCTTTGAAAAACAGTAATGGAAACAGTAGTATCCATTGAATTTTTTGATTGTGCAATGGTGAATATTTGAACAGTTTCTCCATCCTTGTTGTATCCTCTAGTTAGAATAGGTAGACATTTATTTACTGACCAATACTGAATTGTTAGTTAAGGTGTTTATGGGCCCACTACCTGAAAGAAAACTCCCAATCTGATATATTACCATTGCACTATGTGGCCTTCATGCAATTCTAAATTAGTCTATGATAACTTTTTGATTATTCTGCTAAGTCATTGTTTTAATGATTTCTTTCAGGCTCTGATATAGATCATTAATAGCTTTGTGTCACTAATAATTTGATACATTTTTTATATATTATTCTATCAATTTTAAACATCAAAATGATAGATATAAAATATAGTTACTTTACAAAAGAAATCAATTTATTGAATTATACAATTATCGGTTGTTTTATAATAGCATGTTGAAACCGCCAGAGGGCGTGGTTTGTTTGTAAACAAAGATAAATATAATATTTCCGGGGCCGGGTTTCTTTTTTTTTTTGGCTTTGGTTTTTTGTTTATCGCATTTATAAAAGTACTATCAAATCAGTTTTTTAAACACAACCAAAAAAAAAATGCATAAAAAAATTTAAAAAAATGAATTTTCATGTAAAAGTATTTTTTTTTTTATTCTTTTCATTATTTATATTTTCGGGGGGGGGGGGGGGTTCGGTCTATGTATTTTTTGGTTTTTTTTTTTTATTGTTGTTTATCATATTTAAAAAGTATGGCGGCTATCAAATCAATTTTGGCAACCCAAAAAAAAAAAAAACATCAATTAAAAATCACATTCATATCGGCTTTTTCAAACCAAATTGTGCAAATGCTTTTTGCGAGTGTTAAATAATAAATGAATACCCTCTGACCCATACAAGATATAGAATTTATGCAGCAATAAAAGGAAACACAATTTGGTTTGAAAAAGCCGATATGAATGTGATTACAATTGTATACAGACGCTATAAAAAATAAATGCTGATTTATCAATTAAAAATGAATTTTAAAAAGTAGTTACCACTTTTTTTTTTTTATTCTTCTCAATAAACCCTTATATTTTCGGTTCGGTATTCTACAACAAAAAAATCATATTCTTCTCTCTTTTTTTTTTCTGTTTGTTTAAATTTTATAAATTATAAATAAATACTATTTCAATTTAACGGTAACATTTACAAGCCAAAGTCAAACTTTGGGAGAGGGGGAAAAGGGGGGAGAGGGTGTTTCCAATTGCTAACGGAACAGAATGCAAAAAACTCGAAGGTTGACAAAGTTTTGACAGTAATTACCAAAAACAAATATATACAGCAATTAAAATCAACTTTTGGGGCTCTTCAGGAAAAAAACAGCACGCATGCAGCTTCAAGCTGTTTTGTTTGATAACCCGGTTCCAGCAGTCAGAGAAAAATTTTTTCTTTGATATTCGGAAATTTGATTCAGCTTGCAATTGTTCTCGCATGAAACATGACTTAGAGCATGATTTGATAGGAATCGCACTTGCACCTACACTTGCCCAATTTTTCAGCAGGAAATGGGGGCTAGGGAAGCATGAGACTCTGCTCATAATTTTTAGTAGACCTTCCTAAAACATGGCAAATAGAGGGGGAGGTGGTCTTAATGAATATTAAAATAGTTTTGACAATTGGAATTCCAGCCACACTCAGACAATACTGTAGCCAAAAGTGAAATGTGATCGCACATCCAAAATGCTTAGCCCAAACAAATCTGAGCTGTAAGCTGACACGATAGCTTCTGCAGCAGATTAAATCTCATGTTTCTGTGCATTAGCATAGAAATAAACACAGCATCCACCCCCACCTCCTGTATCAACGAACTATTTCTAGGCTTACGCATTAGAAATAGAACGTTCAATAGCGGCGGAGGCTGCCTAAATGGCATATTTCCGTGCGCTATCATAGAAATAACGCCCTCCGGTGGTTTCAACATGCTGTTGTAAAACAACCCAATTATCTATGGATGTAACCCTAAGAGTATTGAATATATACTTTTTTAATTATAAACCATCTAATTTAAATATTAATGATAATTGTTTTATAAATATTAATAACAGCTCTAAGAATAATAAAAAACATGGATAAAACTTTCATATGTTCCTAGAATTTATTATACATTACTAAAAAATAAAAAATTATATAGATAAAAGCATTAGCATAGGATGGTCAAATAGTATAAATTTTGACAAATTAATAGGTAATTATAAAATGAGAAATGATGTGAAATATAAAAAGGAATTGTATATAAAATCACTTGTGGAAGTTGCAGTATGGCTTACTATGGACATACGAAAACAATTAGTTGAAAAAGCAAAAGAACATAATAAATGCAATTAGTAGAAGAGATTATATATCTATCTTATATATTCATTATTTAAAATACAAACATAAAAGAAACTTTGTAAAAGATATAAAAGCTTTAAAGTATATTAAAGAACCTAAGAGAATGAAGATATACGAAACCAGATACAGTAAATACAATAAATATAATTGTATGAATATGTATGAAACATCAGTTAATTGAAACTAATAATGTTAAATTAATGGAAAATTATATAATATATATTTATACAGGGTTTTTTTGCCTGCCTTAAAAATATTGTATTGTTTTAATAGTTATATATGAAAACCAGGCACACTTTACAAACCTGGAGCTTTAATTTTAAATATAGGATTTGAACTCAGACTTTCAAACACCCACCAACTATTCACACTATCTCATACAAGTGATACACACTACCTGAAGATTTTCTATCTTAATATAAACTGAGCACTGATTATATATATGTGTGTGTGTGGGAGATGATAATCTGGATCAACTGATGAGTGCTGGTTTAGCTTGAAATACGTATATTGGTGATTAATTACCTTTTCTACATGTGTGTGGTCATGAGTATCAGTTGTATGAGGTAGTGTAGATAGTTGGTGGGTGCTTGAAATTCTGAGTTTAAATCCTATATTTTAATAGTTGTAGTAAATTTTATATAAAATAGATGATGCTATGTATATAATGTAGATCATAATTGTAAAATGGTTCAAGCACATTAAAAAGGGCAAAAATTAATATTTGCTGAAAAGAGCTTTTATGTGTATGATGATTATTATTATTATTATTATTATTATTATTATTATTATTATTATTATTATTATTATTATTATTATTATTATTATTATATATATTATTGCTATTATAAAAGACTATTTTATATTATATCACATCGTATGATTTATCTATCAGTTAAATAGAAAAAATGAAATGATCAGAATTTTGAAGAAGTTAGAACATTTTCAAAAATAAACTAAAATATGATAAAACTTAGGAACTTTTTTCAAGAGAAAATAGAATAATAAAGAAATGCATAAGAGAAGATAATTCTAGTCACAGTTGAAAATAGCATTGGATTCTGAGAAAATATTTTTCATTTCATTATTAATTAACCCCAATGAGAAATTTAAATTTAAACCATGATCTGTTTACTATATTTATTGCAAAATAAAAAATTTAATAAACATATTGTTATATGATTTCTAATATTTTTTAAATCAATACCATTAATCTGTGTATCCAAAATTTGTAATCGTCAGAGTTATTATTTTGGCATAAGTTATGATTTTTTGAAGTAATATTTTTTGTTTATTTTAGACATTAAAAAAATATATACAGTATACACTAAATAAATGATTATATATTTTTAAAATTAAAGAAAAGACAGTTTTAATAAATACCATAAAATTAATTTGACATGAATATCAGAACTCAGTTGGTTAAGGCATTTCCAATCTAAATATCCAGGTTTGAATCTCATGCTAGTACTGTCACCAGATAAACGTGTAGCACCTGAAGAAGAGAGGAAAATAATACCACCCAAAATATTCAGTTGGTTAGATGTTACCTTAAATTCAATATTCACGAATGTAAAGATCCAGGCTCGATTCCTATACTAGTACTATCATTGGTCAAGCCAACAACACCTGAAGAAGAGAAGTGAATAATGCCACTTGGAATATTGCATTATATACTAACCTGTATGTTATTACACAGTTGGCTATATTTGGAAAATTTAAATAAAGTTGATTTTAAAGGCATTCAATATTTAATATTAGTTTGTAAAAATGGTCCAACATATAATTACCACCATGTTTCTATTTTGCATTTCTTAATCCATCTGATCAACTTAATTCACAGTTCTTCCCTATCCTAGGAAGTTGTAATTTAACAATTAACTTTTTTTCTGCAGTAAATCTTTAAATAAAGATTAATTTTAATTGTGAAATCTTGTAGAATATTATTAGAAATGAACAATGGACAAATAGCAAATTATTAAACAATGTTTCTAACTGGAAAATGCTAAATAAAAAAGGACTAAGCTAATGGGTTTTTTTTTTATTGGTGCAGTATTTTGCTATGTAATTTCAAAATAACTTTATTAGTGTAAAATAATTGATTATTTAAGAATATACATTGTTTTTCTTGGCAAGAAGTTCTAGGAGATAGATAAATGCGCTCAACATTCTGGTTGAGAATCTGTGATGGATCTAAAGTTTAATCCCCTGGAGAATCTCTAATGGAAATGCTAGTATCAAATTTCATCTGTGATTGTGTATGTTTTAGATGATTTTTGGTATTTGAAAGAATCTCCATGTCTCATTATAGAGGAATTTTGAAGACAGGATAAAGTCTTTACTTTTTAACTTATTAAGGTGATCGATAAATGAGGTCCTTATTTGGAGTTGGGAAGGTGAATATTAGTTTGCAATGGATGCTCCAGATTGTATGAACTAAAAACAATGAAAGTCTAATGAAAGGAAATTGTCTATTTTGTAAGGAGTCTTTCAATGACAGAATTTTGTAAAAGTAAATGTTTGAGATATTAGCAATCTAATGCCTACCAGCCGATGGCATGATTTAATAATATGGTCAAAAGTATCCTCTTGTGTCTGGCAGAGTGGGCATATTGGATCAATATTGTTTCGGTATTTTGCTATGTAGATACAGAAATATGTTAAATATGCAAAATGTTATAGATATGTATCTTATAAATGCTAAAATTATTAGTTAACCGTATGCTTAATGAAATAATAATAAAACAAATTAGTATATTTTTGTTTGTAGGTAAATGTTTTACTGATATAAATTTAATATACAGAATCAAAATAAGAGTCATAGGTCACATGACCCTATCTCTTAAGCTTGTAAGTTATAAACAGTGAGGATTGCCAATTCCTCCACAAGCTTTATGATAAATGCTTAGCCAGAGCCAGCACTTAAAATATCTGTCAGGAACCCCTCCCCAAACCCCTGACCATGGTTTCATGCTTTGGCACTCCTCAGAGAGGTGTCAGGGTAGGTTCAGACACTAGATCTAAAAATACCAACCCAAAGCCAAGCACTTATCTAAAAGTTATCTATTGAGTGGAAAATCTGAACTTGTCAGACATCTACATTTTTTGAAACCCAGCTATCCAACTCAAATAGCTATATGGGTCTGATAGATCTTCAGCCATACCATATATTAGTACTTAGCAATATAAAATCGCATAAGACTTTGGCAGAGACAATAAATAGTCAAAATAAGAGTCATAGGTCACATGACCCTATCTCTTAAGCTTGTAAGTTATAAACAGTGAGGATTGCCAATTCCTCTGCAAGGTTTATGATAAATGCTTAGCCAGAGCCAGCACTTAAAATATCTCTGTCAGAAACCCCTCCCCAAACCCCTGACCATGGGGAGGGGTTCCTGACAGATATTTTAAGTGCTGGCTCTGGCTAAGCATTTATCATAAAGCTTGTAGAGGAATTGGCAATCCTCACTGTTTATTATATACAGAATGTATTATAAATGTGCATCTATCTCTGTGGATAGTGAATTATTTTTTTTCATATATACGTTTAACGTATGTTTAAAATTTCGGCAGTATATAAGTGTTTTAAAAGAAGTTGAGAGCATGAAGCTATTAACTACTTCACGGATTAAGTCCACAATTTCTATTTAAGCTAATGTGCGCAAAATCTTTCGATTTACAGTGAGTCAGTGTGAAGCTCTTATAATTAGAAATCTTTTAAAACTAATAAAGTTGTAATTAATAATTTTTAAAGCACATACTCACACTATGCACCTAGATACGACTGTAGGGACTCTAGCTTCACACTCTCAAATCAAAATGCTTTAGATTCATCTATATAATTAGAAAGTAGGTCGAACATAAGAGTGGCTGCTCTTGTCTTGTAAAGTTGTTAATCTTGTGTTAAGATTTGTAGAGGTCCCTACTGTCGTATCTAGGCACATAGTCTTAAGGTTATAGCCTTAATATATATTACTTATATATCTAAATTGTAAAAAGTAATCCTTTTAATATATTTTTAAAAACTGTAAGTCATTCCTGCAAAATATAGTGCATCAGAGTATCATCTGGAATGAATGATAGCCTTATAATATATACAACAGTTTCCTCATATCCATATTTTTTGGTTCCAAGCCTTTAAATGGATAATAAAATTCATGAATAATAGATACCTCCATTAATATGTTTTTAACACAAACACCGATACATTTTATATAGTGCAGAGATTCTAAATATGCATTTGCAGTATGAATACGGACATGATAAAATTTAATTTAAAAATTACGCACATTAAACATGAATAAAAATAATTAACAAAAACAATAATATAAATTTTTAACATTTACAGTAAATACATACTGATGCAATTTCATTTAAGAATTATACACATTATGCACCACTTTCTGTCAAAAAAAGCAAGAGAAAATGATTTACAAATAAAGAAATTTGAGTAAAATGGACATGATTGGGCTGTAGTCATAATCCTTGAATCTTAGGATGCAGAATTCAGCACTCTCTACCACTGCGCTAAACTATATGGGGGGGGGGGCATTAATGAAGTGCAAAAGGTGCATACCTAGCTGATGTTTAATTTGCAAGTTCAAACTACTGCACTCGCCTGAAAAAGGTAACAACCATTTTCTTCCTATGATGTTATATAGTTGCCATACCAACAGTTGCAATATGAATTTAAAATATGGATTAAAATTTACAACATCTATTTGTTTTTACTATTTTGTTTAATATTTTTTTCAAGTCACGGGTTTCAGAATCGTGGGTATAGGGTCAGTATATAATTATTTTTACTTTATTATAAATTTTGTCTAACAAAAAAGTTGTTTTGTGTGCCATTTCTTTCAGTTGTTTCCCATAATTCTTCACTTATTCCGTTTTATTTTTATCTAGAGTATATAAAATAAAAATTATAAGAAACAAACAAACAAAAAAATTGTCTATTATTTTTTAAAAAAAAAAAATTGATTAAATTTTCAAGCGGAAGATTAATTCTAAAAAAATTCAATTCACTTTATTATTAGAGTCTTAATTTATATTTGAAAAGAAATGAAAATACTTTCAGAATTTACCTAGAATAAAATAAGGTAAACAAAGACAAGTTTAATCATTTGATAATATTCTAACAAAACTTTTCTAAGAAGAAAATAAGAAAATACTTAATAGCTCTCATCCCCATTTTTGGCAATATTTTTAATTAGATATATTGAAAAGAATTCTCCACATACTTAATATTGATTTAAATGTGTGTGGAATATAAATAAATTGTATATTCTGTTTATATGCTAAAATGCAATCACATCATGCAATTTAGTGCACTAACTGTGTGAGGATTCAAGAATTAAATGTTCCTCTATCAAAGTTCAACCTATCACTTTTGATTCTCAAATGGCATATGATCCTCTGAAAAACTATTCTGTTATATTAAATAAAAGTGCAGGTGATCAAATACTATCAGTAAACATTTTTTAAAAGTCATTCAAACTAATAAAATAAAAAATATATAAATTTATTTCGGATTTCTACCTGAACAGCTTCATCAGTATGCTGTTTAAATCTTTGTCCATCCCAATCCAATAAACGACCTGATGCAAAAACTTGTAGGGATCAGCACAGAAGCCAAATATCTTTTAAAGTACTCTGTGTGTCAGGTTTACAAAGAATTCTGTTAACTATGGTTATTTTTAGTCAAGTGTTGGTGGCCTAACGGTTTAGCATAGCTGCCTTCCAAGCAGTTGGCCTGGGTTCGCTTCCTGGCCAACACTTTGACATATATATATATAATAAAAAACTAGAGTCTTTTATTTACTTTCTATGTGAGAACGGCATTTTTAAAAGTATTTTGCTAGCATTGATTTAAAGCAAATGTGGTACATTTTACCCTTTTTTCATTTCTAATCACAATTTTTCGAAAATTGGGAGGGGGGGGGTGATGCCTTACTGTATAATTTAAAATGTTATTTAATTAAAAAATAATAATTGTTTATTAAATAACACTTCAACTACTATTCCAGAAGTTGGACAAAATATATTTATTTGATTTATATCTTTTTTTTTTTTTCAAAACATAGTGAGGACTCATTTGAAAATTATGTTGAATCATAAAATTTACAAAAATTTAAAAAACTAAACTTCATATATAATTTGAAATATTTAATTAAAAATAATGATTACATATTATATATCATTCCAGAAGTTTAAAATATATACTTAATTGATAATATGAAATTTTATTCAGAAAACCGCACTTCTTTGTAAATTGTTATATTTGCTCTAATATTACCTAAAGAAGGGTTTGCTAATTCCATGTGTCAAATGTGATTATTTTTTATAGAAGTTTCATCTATTGACTAAAAACTAGACTAATGTTTATAAGTATTAATTATAAAAATAATGCTAACTTTGTGAAATATAATGTAAATAAAGAGAGCTACAAAATGGCAAAATAATTTAGGGATTATCAAAGAAACAATATAAAGAATACCATCTTTATGTAGTCCAGCATGAAAGGATTAAGCAAAAATAATATAGTATCAGATTACTCACGTAAAGCAGAAATACCTTTTCATATTTCAGTTAAATATCATCTTAAACTAAGCAATCAATGTGCATTTAATGGCAGTTGAGGATGGTTAAGGAATTAACCAAAAGTACTTCTGCGAATTGAAAGACTTATATAATAGTTAATTTAGATTATATTTATTAGTTTTATTGTTATATATATTGTGACATGCACTCTTGCAGTGGTCATGCATAAGGTAGCTGGAATTAAAGCTACAACTAATCACATGTATATAGACATACCTTTTTGTACTAATGTAAGCTATATTCTATCTCCATTATAATGATAAATCAAGTACAAATTAGATAAACATATTGTAAAATAATGATGATGGTCTGGAATATTTTACCTACACACAAGAATAAATTAAATATTAAAACCTAGGATTTGTAATTTTATGTGTGAGTTATAATGATATATATATATATATATACCACTAAACATCACATGATCACTATCTTATAATGATATATATATATATATGAGTATTGTTTTTATATTTTTTTATTTTTAACTATTGCAATTTGCGTTTTGGTTAAGTTGTTTACTTATTGAAACATATATATATATAATGATAATTAACAATAATTGTAAATGGCCCAACATGTCTATTTTTGTTATTTTTATCAGATATGTTCTCTGTTAATACGTTAAGGCAAGTGCAGGTTATTATTGTTTGCCCAAATGTCAATTTTACTGATAGATTAGAAATGGTCATCCTGCTTTGTGTTTTATTTTTAAAAACAAGAAAGTATAAAGTAATTAGATTCTAATATCAGCAAAGAAAATCTGTTTTTAGTTTTGGAGTTGTTTTGATTTTTTTTAGTTTTAATCTTTTGTAAGGAAAAGTGAGAAAAACTTTCCTTTTGTGTTAAAATTGAAAATTGATGTAAATGGAACTCCTTAATCAACCAAGGTGGTCTGAGTGAAAACTAAAGATAAAAATTAAAGATTAAAATAAGAGGTAACAAATACTCAGGTGTAAAAAGCGATATGCATTGCTCTTATCAATTAGCCACAGATTTAGACTTGGCTGACACAATAGAAAGAGGGGGGTACTTAAATTTAGATTGTAATGAGTCTGTTCTATAAGTTGTTCTCCAAGTGCTGAAGGGGGGAATTAGGGTTAGAAGTGATAATATAATAGAAGAAAATATAATCTAATAAAGAAGATAAAAGTAAAGAGGCTTTTTCACATGTTGATGCTGAAATATTGTGATTGCTGTGCAGGATTCTTTTAGTCTGGTCCCTACTGAGGATGAAATACTCCACCATGGGCCTAGGAAGCCCATATGACTAATGATAATGGTTAGCGATAAGCTGCCAAGGCCATTTATTATAGCTGTGCTTAAAATTTTGTCTAAAGAATGAAGAAGAAGATGCTGATCGTTCAGCAATCGAGAAATAAATAAAAAAGGGAAAAGAGCCAAGCCTTGCTTTAAATGAAAGGCCCGCACAAAATATATATATAAATAGCAGTTTCCTGAGGCTATCAAAAGGAAAAGGAATATTGGTAAAACCTGAAGAAAAATGAAAATGTCTCGGGTAATCAGTGTGATGCATATGCAATAGAATCCCATGTCAGTGTACCACCCCAACTCCTTCTACACTATCACCATGTAGCCACTAATATGTTGATGTCGATGAACATCTAAATGCCTATGTCCTGCTGAAGTGAAGGGAAGTCCTTTATGCCCTTTTGTCCAGTTTTGTAGTGCACTCAGAAGTCCCGAAGTCCAGATGAAGAAATCTAAAATCATTGGATAGTATAATTTTTCTATTATTTTATTAGATTATTGTGTATATGCTTTGCTAAAGATGAATCTTATATATATATTGTAACGTTATGTACCGTTTTCCATATATATTTTATGCACATATATATAATCTTGAAACATTGCATGCATGTATGTATATATAACGATACACGTATATGCGTAATTGTTTAAAAAAAATATTTATTCTTAAATTATTCCATTTTAATCACCCAGCATATTTATGATCATCACTTTATGACCTCAAGCGCCAATCCTATATTTCTATAAGAATTATGCTGGGATAGCTGGAATACCAATATGGAAATGCCCCTGGACTAGCTCTCTCAGGGCTGGTGGTAAAATTTACCGGCAGTAGATCTAACCCTCCCTTTTTTCTTTCTATTTAAAAAAAAAAACTCATAACAAAAACAAAACCATTCATTTTAGACACATTTATTAGCAATGATATTTACGTATCTATAATAAAAAAAAAAAAACATATATTATTTACGTAAGTTGAATTAGTGTCTCTTTTCACTTTTAAATCAAAGATTCATATCAGTTTCTTTTTTTTTTTTGTTTGCTCTTTTCTCTCTTTGTCAAAACTCCCACACACACAAATATGCTATTATATGTATTTTGCACCGAAGATTTAATTGGACTAATTTATACACTAATAAATTCTGTAGAAAATAGTTTGACCTCTCCGGACAAAGAAAAGAAATTTTAAATTGGCAATTGTGTCAAATAACACTTTTCTCAATTTTGTGGAGTAAGCTTACTAAAAGTGACATATATATGCAAACAGGAAAAAAAATACCTGTGTTTCCCTGGGGAATTGATCGAATTCACCTGGTGAAAAGGGAATATCCGGTCTTTTGTCGGTGAATGAACTTTGTTTTTTTTTTTTTGAAGTTCGGGTTCCGTGGCTAAAGTCCATTTATTTATTTATTTTCTTCCTCTTGTGGCGATTCAACATTGTTGCTTATTGAGGCGAATTCTCCGGGCTTGACGTCCCTTCTGATATCAGTAGCTGCTATACATTCAGGGGGAAAAAGGACTCGGACCCTCCGCACGTTGAAGCCTCTACCCCAGCCTGACCATATTTTATCCAATGTATATCACGTTGATCTCTTGATTCTTATTTTCTGTTTATCAGTCTACCATCCGCTTTCTTCTCCATCCAAACTTATACTAATCCTTAATTCTTTTTTTTAATTATCGAATTTATCTTTCTTTTCATTCATTTTCAATTATATTTCCATTCACATTCCATATGCCTTTGTTGGAATGCACCACAAAAGCTTTTTACACCTATTTCTTTCCAATTAATATTTAATTAGCATTAGACATTCCACGATTTTTATAATAATTACTTCCATTGTTCTGCAAAATCAGTCTTCCATCTTGACATATAGTTCTTTTGTTGACTTAATATGTATATATTTAAAAAGTTTATCAAACAAAATGTTTCCTTTTTATTTTGTGAATTTTTCATTTTTAATGGTTCAAACGCACTCACACATAACATAGCGATGTGTGTAGGTGGGTTTGGCAAAAGAAAGAAAAAAATCAGCAAATGTATAACCCCCCCCCTCATACCTCTTTTATGAGTTCTCTTTTTTTTAATTAAAATAACTAAATCAATCCAATCTGACCACGCAAATGACCATTGATTGTACATCAACTGGTAAATATTAGTTTTGTTAGTAAAGTAATATATATTTTTAATAATACGTTAGTAATAAGATATATATATTTTTTAGTAATGCGTTAAGTATACGAATCCGTATTTGTCTAATTATCGCAACAGGGTTTGATTATGCCGGCCCTGTTGCAATACCCCTCTCCTGGAAGCCTTCAAATACGGTCTATGTATTTGAATGGCTCCTAAATATCATGAACCGTTCATACCAGCATGGGGCTTGAGGGAACGAGCATTGTATGATCCCCTTACCTCCTGCCCAGTATTCACCCAGAATGCATTATCTCCCTGACACTTAACAATAGGGAAAGGTCCCTCATACAAACTGCAAAATTCCTTACAGATAAATTTCCCTGGTTCACTCACATGTGGGGTTTTCACCATGACTAGATCACCAACTTTAAACCGATGAGGCTCTCCAGTGTATGTTTGTTTCTTTCCTGACTCTTTTTCAAAAGTGTATGATATGCCTGCTCTTGGTCCTCCTCCACATTTATTGGCATTTCCTTTGGTTTTGGTATTTTGGCCTTGATTAATTTAGGGGCATGTTTGCCAAATGAGCTGCACGGGAGAAAACCCTGTGGACTCATTAACTGCCCAATTTATGTAGTTCGGTATTTCTGAGATCTTTTTAACCCATCCTCTTTATGTGATGTATATGTATTTTTTTCTACATGCTAGGTTCCGAACCCCAAACCCCCAAAGCACAGTGCTGCCCCCTTTCTGGACTTTATTACACCTTCAATATTTTTTAAGTATATATATTTATAATTCTACCATAGACTGATCGATATTTCACTTTGTTATTTCAACTTACTCTTGTTTTCCACTCTTATAAAACCTCATTTTGGAAACTAGTACAGATAGACCATTGTTATTTCAAAATCTTCATTTCAAAGTTAGTTTCAAATTCAGAAATTGTCAAAATGATTATAAAAGCAAAAAGTGAAAAATTTATTAAAAATCATAGCTACTGTGTGGGTGTAAATTAAATATAATTCATTACCTGAATTTCTTTTAAAACAACATTAATTCAATATATATATATATAAATTGTTTTTATCTAGTTATGGCATCTTATAGTAATAATTAACCAAAACTCAAATAATTCTTTTGTATCTAATTAAAATGGATCATTTATAAAGGTTAACCACTTAAAAACTCGTTTACTTTTTTTTAAAAAAAATATCTGTATTACTTTTTTTTTTTTTTCAAAAAAAAAAAAAAATCAATCGCGAACAAGAAAAACATTTACATTCATTATTTATATAAAAAAAAAAATCCATAACAAACTGAAAGTTCTTTAAAACCAGTCTAACCTAAACTGATTACTTTATGAAAACGCCTTTATATTCTGCACTCAGTTGGTATTTTTCATATAGCCTAAAAAGTTTTTTTTTCTTATAAAACTCAATATTAACTACATCCAACTCTGCCAATATAATATAGCTTTCATTTTCTTAATTATTATTTTTTTAAGCTAAAACAATAATGATCTGACAAAACCGATATGTATATATTTATTTATTTTCTCAAAAAAAAATCATGCTAATTTCTATCATATTTTTCTTTCCCTCATTGACCTACTTCTCTTCGAGGCCCTTTCATTGGGCCGCTATTGTAACATGATGTACCATTTTCCATATATATTTTACGCTCATATATATAATCTTGAAAGATTGCATGTATGTATATATAACGATGCACGTATATGCGTAATTGTTTTAAAAAAATATTTATTCTTAAATTATTCCATTTTAGCATATTTATGAGCATCACTTTATGACCTCAAGCGCCAATCCTATATTCCTATAAGAATTATGCTGGGAGAGCTGGAATACCAATATGGAAATGCCCCTGGACTAGCTCTGCTCAGGGCTGGTGGTAAAATTTACCGGCAGTAGATCTAACCCTCCCTTTTTTCTTTCTATTTAAAAAAAAAAACTCATAACACAAAAACAAAACCATTCATTTTATACACATTTATTAGCAATGATATTTACGTATCTATAAAAAAAAAACATATATTATTTACGTAAGTTGAATTAGTGTCTCTTTTCTCTTTTAAATCAAAGATTCATATCAGTTTCTTTTTTTTTTTGTTTGCTCTTTTCTCTTTTTGCCAAAACTCCCACACACACAAATATGCTATTATATGTATTTTGCACCGAAGATTTAATTGGACTAATTTATACACTAATAAATTCTGTAGAAAATAGTTTGACCTCTCCGGGCAAAGAAAAGAAATTTTAAGTTCGCAATTGTGTCAAATAACAGTTTTCTCAATTTCGTGGAGTAAGCTTACTAAAAGTGACATATATATGCAAATAGGAAAAAAAATACCTGCGTTTCCCCGGGGAATTGATCGAATTCACCTGGTGAAAAGGGAATCTCCGGTCCTTTGTCGGTGAACGAACTTTGTTTTTTTTTTGAAGTTCGGGTTCCATGGCTAAAGTCCATTTATTTATTTATTTTCTTCCTCTTGTGGCGATTCAACATTGTTGCTTATTGAGGCGAATTCTCCGGGCTTGACGTCCCTTCTCCGATATCGGCAGCTGCTATACATTCGGGGGGGGGGGAGGATTCGGACCCTCCGCACGTTGAAGCCTCTACCCCAGCCTGACCATATTTTATCCAATGTATATCACGTTGATCTCTTGATTCTTATTTTCTGTTTATCAGTCTACCATCCGCTTTCTTCTCCATCCAAACTTATACTAATCCTTAATTCTTTTTTTTAATTATCGAATTTATCTTTCTTTTCATTCATTTTCAATTATATTTCCATTCACATTCCATATGCCTTTGTTGGAATGCACCACAAAAGCTTTTTACACCTATTTCTTTCCAATTAATATTTAATTAGCATTAGACATTCCACGATTTTTATAATAATTACTTCCATTGTTCTGCAAAATCAGTCTTCCATCTTGACATTTATAGTTCTTTTGTTGACTTAATATGTATATATTTAAAAAGTTTATCAAACAAAATGTTTCCTTTTTATTTTGTGAATTTTTCATTTTTAATGGTTCAAACGCACTCACACATATACATAGCGATGTGTATAGCTGGGTTTGGCAAAAGAAAGAAAAAATCAGAGCAAGTGTATAACCCCCCCCCCCATACCTCTTTTATGAGTTCTCTTTTTTTAATTAAAATAACTAAATCAATCCAATCCGACCACGCAAATGACCGTTGATTGTACATCAACTGGTAAATATTAGTTTTGTTAGTAAAGTAATATATATTTTTAATAATACGTTAGTAATAAGATATATATATTTTTTAGTAATGCGTTAAGTATACGAATCCGTATTTGTCTAATTATCGCAACAGGGTTTGATTATGCCGGCCCTGTTGCAATACCCCTCTCCTGGAAGCCTTCAAATACGGTCTATGTATTTGAATGGCTCCTAAATATCATGAACCGTTCATACCAGCATGGGGCTTGAGGGAACGAGCATTGTATGATCCCCTTACCTCCTGCCCAGTATTCACCCAGAATGCATTATCTCCCTGACACTTAACAATAGGGAAAGGTCCCTCATACAAACTGCAAAATTCCTTACAGATAAATTTCCCTGGTTCACTCACATGTGGGGTTTTCACCATGACTAGATCACCAACTTTAAACCGATGAGGCTCTCCAGTGTATGTTTGTTTCTTTCCTGACTCTTTTTCAAAAGTGTATGATATGCCTGCTCTTGGTCCTCCTCCACATTTATTGGCATTTCTTTTGGTTTTGGTATTTTGGCCTTGATTAATTTAGGGGCATGTTTGCCAAATGAGCTGCACGGGAGAAAACCCTGTGGACTCATTAACTGCCCAATTTATGTAGTTCGGTATTTCTGAGATCTTTTTAACCCATCCTCTTTATGTGATGTATATGTATTTTTTTCTACATGCTAGGTTCCGAACCCCAAACCCCCAAAGCACAGTGCTGCCCCCTTTCTGGACTTTATTACGCCTTCAATATTTTTTAAGTATATATATTTATAATTCTACCATAGACTGATCGATATTTCACTTTGTTATTTCAACTTACTCTTGTTTTCCACTCTTATAAAACCTCATTTTGGAAACTAGTACAGATAGACCATTGTTATTTCAAAACCTTCATTTCAAAGTTAGTTTCAAATTCAGAAATTGTCAAAATGATTATAAAAGCAAAAAGTGAAAAATTTATTAAAAATCATAGCTACTGTGTGGGTGTAAATTAAATATAATTCATTACCTGAATTTCTTTTAAAACAACATTAATTCAATATATATATATATATATATATATAAATTGTTTTTATCTAGTTATGACATCTTATAGTAATAATTAACCAAAACTCAAATAATTCTTTTGTATCTAATTAAAATGGATCATTTATAAAGGTTAACCACTTAAAAACTCGTTTACTTTTTTTTAAAAAAAATATCTGTATTACTTTTTTTTTTTTTTCAAAAAAAAAAAAAAATCAATCGCGAACAAGAAAAACATTTACATTCATTATTTATATAAAAAAAAAAATCCATAACAAACTGAAAGTTCTTTAAAACCAGTCTAACCTAAACTGATTACTTTATGAAAACGCCTTTATATTCTGCACTCAGTTGGTATTTTTCATATAGCCTAAAAAGTTTTTTTTTTTTATAAAACTCAATATTAACTACATCCAACTCTGCCAATATAATATAGCTTTCATTTTCTTAATTATTATTTTTTTAAGCTAAAACAATAATGATCTGACAAAACCGATATGTATATATTTATTTATTTTCTCAAAAAAAAATCATGCTAATTTCTATCATATTTTTCTTTCCCTCATTGACCTACTTCTCTTCGAGGCCCTTTCATTGGGCCGCTATTGTAACATGATGTACCATTTTCCATATATATTTTACGCTCATATATATAATCTTGAAAGATTGCATGTATGTATATATAACGATACACATATATGCATAATTGTTTAAAAAAATATTTATTTTTAACTTATTCCATTTTATCGCCCAGCATATTTATGAGCATCACTTTATGACCTCAAGTGCCAATCCTATATTTCTATAAGAATTATGCTGGGATGGCTGGAATACCAATATGGAAATGCCTCTGGACTAGCTCTGCTCAGGGCTGGTGGTAAAATTTACCGGCAGTAGATCTAACCCTCCCTTTTTTCTTTCTATTTAAGAAAAAAACTCATAACACAAAAACAAAACAATTCATTTTGTACACATTTATTAGCAATGATATTTACGTATCTATAATAAAAAAAAACATATATTATTTACGTAAGTTGAATTAGTGTCTCTTTTCACTTTTAAATCAAAGATTCATATCAGTTTCTTTTTTGTTTGCTCTTTTCTCTCTTTGCCAAAACTCCCACACACACAAAGATGCTATTATATGTATTTTGCACTGAAGATTTAATTGGACTAATTTATACACTAATAAATACTTTGACCTCTCCGGGCATAGAAAAGAAATTTTAAGTTGGCAATTGTGTCAAATAACAGTTTTCTCAATTTCGTGGAGTAAGCTTACTAAAAGTGACATATATATGCAAATAGGAAAAAAAATACCTGTGTTTCCCCAGGGAATTAATCGAATTCACCTGGTGAAAAGAGAATCTCCGGTCCTTTGTCGGTGAATGAACTTTGTTTTTTTTTTTGAAGTTCAGGTTCCGTGGCTAAAGCCCATTTATTTATTTATTTTCTTCCTCTTGTGGTGATTCAACATTGTTGCTTATTGAGGCGAATTCTCCGGGCTTGGCGTCCCTTCTCCGATATCAGCTGCTGCTATACATTCAGGGGGGAAAAGGACTCGGACCCTCCGCACGTTGAAGCCTCTACCCCAGCCTGACCATATTTTATCCAATGTATATCACGTTGATCTCTTGATTCTTATTTTCTGTTTATCAGTCTACCGTCCACTTTCTTCTCCGTCCAAACTTATACTAATCCTTAATTCTTAATTCTTTTTTTTTAATTATCGAATTTATCTTTCTTTTCATTCATTTTCAATTATATTTCCATTCACATTCCATATGCCTTTGTTGGAATGCACCACAAAAGCTTTTTACACCTATTTCTTTCCAATTAATATTTAATTAGCATTAGACATTCCACGATTTTTATAATAATTACTTCCATTGTTCTGCAAAATCAGTCTTCCATCTTGACATATAGTTCTTTTGTTGACTTAATATGTATATATTTAAAAAGTTTATCAAACAAAATGTTTCCTTTTTATTTTGTGAATTTTTCATTTTTAATGATTCAAACGCACTCACACATATACATAGTGATGTGTATAGCTGGATTTGGCAAAAGAAAGAAAAAATGAGAGCAAATGTATAACCCCCCCCCCCATACCTCTTTTATGAGTTCTCTTTTTTTTAATTAAAATAACTAAATCAATCCAATCTGACCACGCAAATGACCATTGATTATACATCAACTGGTAAATATTAGTTTTGTTAGTAAAGTACGTTAGTAATAAGATATATATATATTTTTTATAATGCATTAAGTATACGAATCCGTATTTGTCTAATTATCGCAACAGGGTTTGATTATGCCTGCCCTGTTGCAATATATATTAATATATAAAAAACTAACCAAAGGAAATACATATAAAAACAAAAAAAGACTTATAAATCCAAGAAATAATATTATATTTCAACCAGAGGACTGGTTTTCGTCAGAAAGAAAAAAAATACACAGTAAAATGGCGATAATCAAAAATTACAGATTTGATAAAAGATTATAAATTTAACAAACCCTCCCTGATTGGTCACAAAATCTAACACAGAATATCTACCCAATCAATGACAAAATTCAAACAAAAAAAAAACTACATTTCCCCCTAGTCAAGCTTAAATTCTATTTAAATTGAAATAATAAATAAATAAATAAAAAATCCAAAATTAAAATATACATATGTGCATACATACAAAAATTAGACCTTGCTCACATACAAAAAATAACTATGCTCACATCACTATTCATTAAAAACTAACATACTTATACATTTTAATCAAAAATTATAGTTAGTGCAAAGTACAATAATTTATAACAATTAATTATTTATCTATATACCAATTAAACACAGATATTAAACATCCATATAACCAATCTTTACATAAAAAAATCTCATATAAGAAAATTTTCACATAAAAAACTCACATATAAAAATCATTTGGGAGACCAGGTAACCCAGAGATGTAATAGTTCCAATGTTCAAATTCAATCCATGTGGTTCTAAGGTCTTGAATTTAAAAATAAAAAAACTCTCCTTTTGTTTCCTCTCCCTTGTAGAAGAAAAACCTTCCTGAAGAATTACTACTCTTATATCATCAATTGAATGATTCAGTAAATTAAAGTGTTTTGAAACCAGTCTATCTTCATTCTTATGCAAAATGTCAAATCTATAATTAGTCATTCTGACATGTAAACTATTTGCTGACTCACCTATATACTGGCTTAAACATCTACTACACTATCAAATATATCAAATTAACACTTTTACATGTAACATAATTAGGAATATACCATTTAAAATTACGATTCTTAGTACTAAAGACCACTTTTGACACAACAATATTTTTACATGTAAAACATCTTTTATCCTCACACAGAGAACATCCTTTTTCCTGTACAGAACTACTAATAAAATTTGTTTTGACAAGTATATCTCTAAGTGATCTATGTTTTCGATAATACAACCTTAGGTGGATCAGAAAAAATAGATTTTAAATAATCTGTGGAGTGTAATATGTTAAAATATTTCGTCAATATCCGGTTAATATTAGGTAAATCTCTATTAAAAGTAAGAACCAATGGTGGAACATCTAATTGTTTTTTACTGTTTTTAGATAAAAGAAGTTTCTTTCTATCAATTAAAGAAGATCTCCTTTCTGCATTATCCAACAATGTCTTAGGATACCTCATATTGACCAATCTATTCTATAAAATACTATTATTTTGTTGAAATTTTTCATCATTACAAATCCTCTTCATTTTTAAAAATTGACTATAAGGAATATAATATTATTTCTTGGATTTATAAGTTTTTTTGTTTATGTATATATATATATAGTACCAATATTGTGTTGGTACATAGAATAATTTTGTCTAAAAATTATTGAAATAAAAATCTTTCGTTGAAAGAAAATAGTATGTAAAAGTTTAAGAGTTTTTTATTGCAGTTTGTTTTCGAAAACCTAAAATTAAAAGTCAAAGAGTTTTTTGAAATAAAAGTTACAAATAATTAATTAGAAGGGGGGGGTTTGCTTTAGAAAGGTCAAATTAAAAGAAGTTGATTTTCAAATAAGTAAAGAATTATTTTTATGTTGTTAGTTCAAAGAAAATATTGTTCATAAAAGTTATAAATGATTGATTAGAAAAAGAAAGAAAGAAAAGTTGAAGCTAAAAGTTTAAAATATAAATCTCTTTTTATTTAAGTTAAAGAAAAAAAAGTCATCTTAAAAACTAAATAGTGAATTGATCTTAAAATATATATGTGCATAAATGATGAATTAATATGAGCTTATTAGTAAAACATATATATTCAATTGTAAACATAGCATAAATACGTGCATGTTAAAATGAAATAAATGAAAGTAAAAAAAAAAATTAATAACACTCAGTGATGGCTACTAAGTTAAAAATCTGTAAAACAACAAGTTTTGCGACGGGCTTTTAAGTTAAACGAAAAACAACAAATAAGTTTGCAATGACTGCTAATTAACATCTCCAACAACAGGATTAAAAGCTTATCTCGAGGAATGCAATTTAAAACAAGGAAGGAATTTCTACAACAGATATTGCTGGCAGACATCAAAACGACAACAGGCCTTAAGTATAAATAGTCCAGTTTTTCATCGGACAGTCAGTTGAGATTACAGTTGAGATTGAAAGTTTAGATCGTGCAGTTGAGATCGAGTTGCATTTTAGAAAAACTGTTTAAATCATGCAGTTTGAGTTCTTTAATCAGTCAATCAATCAGTATATCCAGAATCAAAAATGCAGTGCTAATCGTCATTGGAATTATATGACTTTCTCTAGCCTAAGTCCAGGGAACATCCAACTTGCCTGGAAGAGGATATTGCTTGCATAACAACTTGAAATCTGCCATCAATATTTAACTGTCTCCAAGAATAGTGCCAATGAATAATAATAAAACTCCTCAAGAAAATGTCCCAGCTGGCTGGAAATATTCTCAATTGAAGCAGCAACCTGGAAGAAAATAAAGTTCTAAGTCCACATTCAAAAATCCTAGGTAATAACATTTTCTTATTCTCATTTCTAAAGTAGCCATCACATTAGTTGAAGCCTCCCAGAATCAAGTAATATGAACTCTATAGCATACATAGACGAACTATTGATGTCTGTGTTTTTAAATATTATTTAATGCTTTATTATATGATATGCTAGTGTGTGAATTAAGAATGTGCGTGATCAAAAGTATTCAAAATTAGTATAATAAATGTTAATTAAAATAAATTGTCTTTTAAACTTTAAAGCTTAATTTTGTTGGTCAATTCTTTTGCCACTAATTGAAATTATTTGTTATTGAATTAAAATTTAGTAAAGTGTTATTGTAGTGTCGATTGAGCTAGTCATGGGATAATCTTAGGCGCTGAGTTAGTTTGCCATTGTTCGAAGTGTGTTAATTCACCCTTTTTGGGGTAGTTAACTGGCACCCGGAATATTGCTTCCAAAAGAAAAGTGTGCTTTGAATAATCGATGTTAAAGTCAGCAGCCAGAGAAGAAGGTATGTCCTGGAAATGTAATGCTAGTTATATATTTTATAGCTATCGTTTGGACATACATACTCTCCGAGTATGTTTTCCTGCCTAAGAGGCCAGTAGTTAGACATCCATTCATTCAACATATCCAGTACTATATATACATATATTTGATGCGTTACATGTATGTAAAGTTATTTATCCATGAAGCATTGGATTGTTTTATGTTAAAGCATTCTACCACCTTAATTTTAAGAAATGTTTAGATGTGTAAACATATATGTGTATTCTTTTTTTTAGATTTGTTATTGCTTGTTTCACATACATGCATATAGTAAAAGAGATTCAAATTGATTTAAAATACAATATTTTGCTTTTGTCTCCACATGCATTTGATTTGTATATATGCACAGTTATAAAATGTTTAGTTAGGCAGTGGGAAGGATGTATAGATAGATATATAAGTATATCTATTTTTTTTTTGATATTATGTGAAATAAAAAGTAATGCTTATTATATAAGTGTGTGTGTGGGTAGAAACTCAGACCACTTCCTTCAAAGGTATCTATATGAAAATAAGGAGACAAGTTTCATAAATAAATTGAATCAATATTGCTCATAGATTTTTCTCTTATTATAATGCTGGGGTTAATAAAATGTATTTTATTCATATATATATATATAGGATGGTAGTTTACTTGGGAAAATAAATATTTGTTTTGTTTATAAATTATTTCATTATGGGTGTTTTATTTATTTCTCTCTATCTTCAACAAGTCAATATACATTTTCCAATCGTAGCATAGTCCACAAGTTACCTGAGATAAAGATATGATTGAGCTAAGCCCATGGGATACAACTTTATCAGGTTATTAAAAGTTTGTTGCCATGTTAATATCTTTTTTTGACTTAGTTGTACAATTGATTTATATGTTTTGTTGGTAGTTGTATATCCCTTTGAGAGGGATTTTCTCTTTCCAAAAGTGGCACATAAAGGCCAGATTCAAATCTTGCTTTTTCAGAGGTATGTGACATACAACATCTTGATATCAATAAGCATGGCAATGGAGTTTTGGTAAGGGGGAAATCTGCAAACATAACCAGCATTGGTTTGATCTCTCTCATTTAAAAATTCAATTAGTTGACTTTAAATCATTTAGTTTAGAGTTTATTATTGAGTTATAAGGATGCTGTACTGTGATGTGCGATAGTAACTTCATGTTCTGTTCTGTGCATATGGTAAGAATCTGCAGGGTAGGTGTTGAGCGGTACAATATATATATATATATATGTGTGTGTGTGTGTGTTATTAATATGAAATAAATAATGATGCACTATTAGACAAATGATTATAATGGTTAATGTTAAATATTATCAATAAACTTTTTAAAATTCAAACTATTTGCTAAATAGTAATAAATCTTCTTATAGGATTAGAAAAATTTAACTTTATTTAAATATTCTAAATACATTCAACTGTTAATAAATAGCACATCAAATAGTTTAGTATATGCATAATGTTTTGAGAGGTATTCTCCCCTCTTTTTCGGGTATTGCTGGTCTGACCAGTGACAGTACTAGCATGGGATTTGAACCTGGACTTTTAGATTCTTGAGTATTGAATTTTAAGGTAATGCTGTAACCAAATGAGCCATCCTGCCAAAGGTAACGGTCTGTAGAAATTTCATATACTTATCTATAAGGTTCCTCCTGATTTCTCCATGTTTTCCTAAGAGCAAAGTTGATTAGTAGTTTCTATATATTATGTATAGTCACACTATGTTGTCTTGTGATATTTTTTTGCCATTGTCATGTGAGCAGGTTCTTTAAATTTTCTTCTTTTTTTACCTTTTCTCCATCCAATATTTTTGTAATTTCCCAATAGAACATATGTTTATTGGTACATACATGGTCTGTTACTTTAGACACATCTTTTTTCTCTCTTCTAATCATCAGTTTGTGTTCTTGCAAGTGTTTTTCAATGGGATGACTGGTCTCACCCATATATGTTCTTCCACATTCTCATGGTATTTCATAGATGCAGTTTTTTCTTTTCAGCATTTCAAGTTTAGGCTTTGTACATGTTAGAATTTCTCGTAGTGTGGTATGGCTCTGTAAAGCTGTTCTGATGTTATACTGATTACAGATTTTCCTGATCAATTATTAATTACATTTATTTAAGTTTTGTAAGTATTCATACAATGGATTGGTAATGCTTAATGTAATATGTTTCATATATTTGTCTTTTTTTTGGATCTTTGGTGTCATTTGAAGAGTTAATATATTCTACATCATCTATTTTATGTTCAGTAATGAATATATATAGTAGATTTATCTTGTCTATTAATTGTATTGTTATGTTCTTTTGTTCTTATCTCTGTTTCATATATGCCCATATATAGGAAGATATTACATTGTTTTAGCATTATTTCAAAGCCTTTAAAAATGTTATAATCTTTTATTCATTCACAATTTCAAGCAAATTAATTAAACAGTTTTGAAGATTATAAAAGCTTTGTATTCAAATGCATAAGATGGGGGGGGGGGTAAGGATTTTGAATTATTATTAAATTATTCTTAAAAAAATATGAGAAAAATATTAAGTAGTGGGTGAAATGATATTGAAACTGGAAAAACCTTTTGCATTGATATTAAAATAATTATAATATTTATTTTTATTAAGATGGCATATGAAGATATATTTCAGATAGTTATAATGTTTCTTAACTTAAACTAACATTCTTACATTTTATGTTTCTATTTTCTTTTTATCCAAACTTTTTTCTTTTAATTAGTTTGAATCTAAACACAGATTTATGGAAAATCACTTAATTCATTAAGGATTTTTCTTATTGCCTTCTATTTAATATATGTGTTCCTCGATGAAAATTATTACAATTCTACTATTGTGGAGAGAAATATTTATTTGAAAATTTATATTTATGGCAAAATTAAAACAAAACAAAACAGGAAATAATGACCTTTGACATTTTCTACAGGTGTGTTTTAATAATGAATAAATAATATCCATTTTAGCTTAGCTTTATATGGGCCATAAATATAGAAAAATTGCTTTGCCCACAGTTCTCTGTTTTCCTCTTAATGATTGTTTCAAAAAAATCCTGCATAAGCTCATATACATTTACCAAACAGTTTTGGATGATGTATGTGGATATCCTTTACATACCTGAAATTTTTTTATCTCATTTGTGGATTTAAATTTGTCATGAATATTATTAAGTTTTTTTATAGTTTGAAAGATACAAGATTTAAATTGCTCAAAGGAAATAAAATTAAGAATACTAATAGTATGTCACCTCGACTTTGATAAGATATGGAGTAACAAAGAACTTATGTTACAAGTACATATGTGCATATTTACTCTTGTATTTATGTTTATGAAATATGGGAATTGATAAAGTTATAATGGAAAGAATATTGGTAATTGAATATAATATTTTAAGAATTGATTAATTGTGAGAACATTTTTTATGAAGAATTAGGCAAAAAGGGTCCAAATGGGCATAAATTTTTATGAAGAACATAAGCCAGAAGATGCAATTATTTGACCATATGTATCAAATAGCTAATTTGAAATCAAACATTTTAATAAGCAAAAGAAAAATATTCTATATAGTATAGATGGCATTAAAGACTAGTGTCAATTTAACCTGTATTTACTAAGTATTTTGCAGCCACGTAAAATAGTAAAAAGAGCAACATATGTTTTCAGCTATTGACTTCATATGTTTAAAAATATTACAGCTATAGTACACACATATTTAAATACAATTCAGAGGAGCAAACCAGTCTGCCTTATGCTATAAATAAACAACATTCTGTAAGTTAGAAGAATAGACAATCTATTCTTTGAACTTTTGATGTTTATAACATTTCCCTTGCTAACATTGGTGAAAATTCATATTGAAATTAATATACCAACCAAATTGAAATGTGGCCTTAATAATTATTAAACAAATAATGAATTAGAGAATTATAGTTTAACTATTAATTACATTTTTTTTTAAATAATCAAGTAGAATAATTATAAATATTAAATTCTTGGCTTAATATATATGTGATAAAGAGATGCAAATTAGTTTCCCTCATACTGTGAATAAATAACATACTGTACTTTATCAAGGTTTTGATATTTATAAGCTTATCCTAGTTAACAATGGTGGAAAAATTCAGAATGAAAGTTTTATATCAGATGAAAATATGGCATTAATAATTATTAAACTAATAATCAGAGAAGTTTATTGATAAAATGTAACACTTTTAACCTCCTTTTGAATAATCAAACAAAAGTTAATAGCTGTAAATATGAATTCTTCATATGAATAAAGACATATGAAAAAGATAAATGACCTCCAAAATGTATTTCATATTGAATCAGCTATCTTCAGTTGGCTGAGATTTCAGAATTTTATATATAACTTGATTATTGGTGTGTTTTTTTTATCAATGCCAATTTACTACACTTTGATTTACAAGTCCAAACTTTGTACACTCGTGATTTTGACATCAACCACTTCAGATAAATATATTGATGATTATTAGTAATCATTTATTAAACTAAGATTAGATTGAGCCCAGATATAATCTTTAAACTGCAGTTAAAGATTAATATATTAGTTTTAATTAAATATAAAAATATGGAATAACTCAACTTCATCTCATTTTGCCCTATATGTAATTAAATTTTGACTGAGATGTAAAGTTTATATCTGATAATGGCTCATCTCTAGTTTAATAATAAATGATTAATAATAATTATTAACCTTATTAGAAGTGGTTGGTGTCAACTTATAAATCAAAATGTGATCCATACATGTTGAATTAAATATTTTCCATGGATTGCTTCTAATAAAGAATAAAAATAATGAGATTTTATCCATGTAAAGAGAAATAACCTTTGCCTCTGATATTGCCAAAATTTCTTTTAATTGACAATCTCTGTGAAGCTAAATAAGTTTCTTCATTAATTTATAATAGCTCTTTTATTGGGGTTTATTGTTGAAATAAAAGGAGTTCCTCATTTGCTTCAAACCCAAGTTGTTAAATGGCTTTAAACTGAGAAATATGTATATATGGAAAATCAGAAGTGCCAATTGCTAAATCGTTTGGTATGTAAATTATAACATCATAAATAAACTTATAGAATATTAATAATTATTTGGCAATGCTGTAATCATTTAGATACTTATCCACTTGATTTTTTTTATTTTTTATGAGACATGTCTATTGGAAAATTCGTAAAAAAAAAAAAAAAATGGTTTTGGATGGCATAAATTAAATTAACGTTATTTAAAATTATTATATTGGTATTTTTTTCAGGTAGTGAGCTTTAGCTTAATTATTTAACTAGCTAATATTAGATAGTAAACAATAATATTAATCTAAAATATCAAATAAGGATGGAAAGATATTGTAATCATCATTATTCAGCAAATAATGAGCCCATGGAATTCCTCTGTGATATTTTGGAGAAGCCTTTGCCCTGCAGTAGTGTATTTTAAGTTGTTTTCACTTATAATAATTTTATTACACCTATTAAAGAGTAAACGTAATTGCTATGATTTGATATTCTATGTTCTGAAAATTTTTGATATAGTCAGATGAATGACTGTAATAAAATTTTTAATTTTGCGTTCTGGTAATTAAAAATAAATAGTTGAATATTTTTTACTAGTTTGTAACGCTGACCCAGAATGACTCATTTATGACTTCTTTGTATCATCTGGTTTTAAGATTATTCTTGTTTGCCAAGGAATTGCGCATATTGTCTTAATTTTAAAATAAACTTTTAAGCCGTAAAAGAAATGTAATGAATAGAAATTAGTCAAGCGTCATGTAATATTTAAACCTATTTTTTCAGTAAATGTTATACTGTATATACTTTTCTTAAAAGTTTATTTTGTTTATATATTCTTAAATATAGAGAGGATTACAGAGGATAGACAAAATAATGGGAACAATTATTAGCATTATATTTCTGACAATATCCCAAGATTTTAAATAAACAAATTTTATCAAAATTTGATATATGTGTGTGTTTATATGGATCTATCCTTATATTTTAGGGGTTGATTTGGTTTTCATTGTCATCATAAAATTCATCGTTAACTATTAATTCTAAAGTGAAACTAGCCATTTAATTAATATTTCTGTAGTATAATTTTTCTCTACATCACTCTCATGCAAGATAGATTCTACCTGCTTTTAGCACCTTGCAGAGGAGTGTAATCATAAATATATGAGCAAAGATGAGGAAAAGATGTATGACCCCAAGATGCATATTTTGTGCTGAGCCAGCATTCATCAGTTAGCCCAGATGTGCATCTTGGGAATTATACATCTTCAAATGGTTTCTGATCATAACTTTATGATTACATCCTTCCACAAGATGTTAAAAGCAGATAGAAACCAGTCCCTCCCTACCTTGGATGAGAATGGTGCAGTGAAAATTACACTACAGAAATATTATGTATTACTCTAGTCTAATGAATGTCTCATAAAAATTATGAATGAAATTAGCCATTATTGTTTAAATATGGCTGACACTAATGATGCTTTTTGATATTATTTAGCTTGGAAATTAAAATGTTTAGTAGCATATCATTCCCCCCCCTTTATAAATAAAATTCTATAGAACTGATACAAAGTCCCTAAATGGAACTCTTCATTAGCTTTATGTTAGATCCGACTGAGTTTTGATATGTAAAAGTGTTTGAATGTTAGGCATAGTGTTAGCATTAAGATGTTTATCATTCAATAATTTTGCTGAATAGTATATACCAGTGCAAATACCACACATAATGTAAATCAATGCTTATAGAAAGGACCAAAAATATTACAAAGGTGTTTTGTTCTGTGACTTAATGTCAATAATACAATCTCCAATTATAATTTAACATGTATTATTCATATTTACAATAGGGTTTATTACAGGATTATGTAATCTGTGGTTCTGGTATCACATCTCAGGTTCTTGCTCACACAACAAGTGATTGTCAGATTATTGTTTCTAACAAGCCTGGATTGCTTCTATCTAATACTAATTTCTTATTTGGGTCATTTTGACTTGCTGATTTTTTATTTGGGTCATTTTGGCTGGGTGACCTTCACTTTTGTGTACCTATGAGGTTCAACTATGTATTGTTTTGACTCTTGAATATTCTTTCATACTTTATTCTCACAAATTCTCATATTCTTCTGTAATTGATTTCTGTCATTTCTTGCTCCACTTCTGCTGACATCTTAACAGCTTTGGCTAAGATTACTACTACCTTCATAGTCATAACATATAAATGCACAGACTAAATGCTATATTACTTTATTCTTCAGTGATAGAGGTGGGCTTGTATAATTCTTCCAATGTGACATCTCACATTAAGTGGCAGTCTTCTGGCAACATCTTAACATCTAACCTGAATCTTTTTCTGATCCACTTACATAATAATTTGCTAGCAAGAGTCTGGTTATGTATCTGTAGCATCTGTTTTGTTTGATATCTTATTTGCTATTGCCATCATGTGTGTATGTGCTGCATTCTATTTCTGTGCTTTCTTTGTATTCTCTTGCATTGTCTCTTCATATTATTACAGAGTACTTATATTCTTTGTGTGGATTAGCAGACAAATGAACCTTTATGAAAACTGTCCTTCATTACTTTCCTTATATTAATAATTGCATTTCCTTACAACTACCACTTTTGTCTTTCGCTAAATTCATTAATATTTTATTACAATTATTAGGAAAACTTGACTCATATATAACATTTATATATATAAGTACTCTCCCACTTAACTGTCAGTGCTATAAATATGACACCATAAGTAGACTTTGTAAGCATTAAGTTTGATTCTAAACATATTTATTATATACTTTTCTTAACATAGTGTCCAAGCACTTGAAAGTCAAATTTTACAATTGCATAAGAAAAGTTGCTACTTTAATTAATTACAGCATATATAAATATATATATCATTGTTCCATATATAACAAAAGAATTAAACCTAAAATTAAATCCATAATGAAACATATCCTGAAGAGTTTACCAAAAATCTCAATACTCCACTGACTATCCAAATCCATTCATTGCTTTATAAGAGAAATATTTTAAAACTTCTAATTTAGATATGATATATAGGATATATGGGCATAGACTTTCACATGACCCACCACTCACCACTGTATCTCATATCACTGATACACTTGAAAACACATATATGTTGAAAAGATAAGTAATCACCAATATACATATTTTATGCTAAACCAGCAATCAGCAGTTGGTCCAGATTATCATCTCTACACATATTTAGGTGTGATAATTCCATAAACATAAGAATTGGGCAATAAATGATTGTAAGCACATTATATGGTTGGTGAAATATCAATTATACTTTTTTTTTCACTTGCAAGAATTTGTGTATGGTAATCAATAACAACAACAAAAACTGTTAAACAGATTACTTAGCTTCTTAATTATGATGCATGATTATAGACAACCATATTATGGTATTTATTTTTTTGATCTAATTACCAGTCAACATGGTTATATTATTTTGAGTATCAGATTCATTTCACAATGTAAACATTTCCAAACAATTCTCATCTTTTAAGATGATAATGCTTCACTTCAAATGGATACACAATCAAGTATTGGTCTAAATAATGTGGTATGCATTTATTCTATGGTCTTTTTAATCACTGACTAAGGAGGTATCTAGTAGACTATTATTGAATAAGATGACCAAATAGCTCGTTCACTTACAAGTTTATATGTTGTTCAAGCACCAGAAATGATTCCAGCTTCAGTTCAGGAACCTTTAGCTCATGGATCTATTTCTGTGCTAAAACACAGGGCATTGAATGAGTGAGAGACATAATATTGTGCATCAGTATAGCCCATTGGTACTTGAAGTTTTTTATTATGAAGATTGACTAAATATTTTTTTAAATGTTCACATATTTTAAATAATTGGTTTATTATATTAACAGCCTGTGAACTTTTTGGTAAATGTGAAATTATAATTATATGCATGCATATGAAGTTCAAATGTTGATTGGGTGATTTTTAGATAGCTAGGCCATAGATGATATCCAATTAGTTGATCCATATGTAGGTAGCTAGCTAATTTAGCTAGATGTTAAATAAGAATTAGAAAATCCTTCAATCTTCACTACCCAGCAGTTGGAAAGTTTTATATTTTGAAGAAGTCTTTGCCCTAAAGTTGATCATTAAAAATCTGGTTTACCTCTACTACAAATGTTCCTGATATTTTGGCCAACTCTATAGATATTAGCCCTCGAGTTGCTCATGAACCTTGGGCTCACTGTTTGCCGCTTTACCACTCCGTTAAACCACAAGAGCATACAATACTATAATGTATGATTATAATGGGAAAAAATCAAACTCTGGAATATGGGATTCTAGGATTGATTCAGATGTTCTTGATATTTTGGTCAACTCTATAGATATTACTGTAATAGTAATTGGAATTAAAGTTAATAAAAAGTTTGAGAATCAGAAATAGTAGCCCTGGAGTCATGGTCCATGAACCTGTGGGAATCCAGTGGCTGCCATTTCATTATTGCATTAACCACATAAGCATATAATATTGTAATATCTTATGATTAAATTGGTATAGTGTTAGAGCCTAGGATATGGGATCCTAGGATCGATTCCGTGCTAGCACTTATAGTGTTTGATTTCTTATGAACTTTCAAGCAACTGAATATTTTTCTAAAAATTCTTTAAAAAGAATAATTAATTAAAGCATGAAATTTAATGAAATTCTCATGGTTTGCTGACCGGAGAAATTACTCTAGTTTTATGCATTTTTTTTTTTAAATTTTATAAAGAATTATCGGAGTAAATTGTTTTTGAAAATGGCGATAAAGAGAGGAATAATTTCTAATAAATTTTCAGTTATTGAAACTTTTGTAGGGCTTTTTATTCTTTTAACTTTTTGCTTTATCCTGTTCGTGATTGCTTTGAAATCATTCAAAAAATTTTCAGCTATATTTAAAAAAAAAAAAAAAAGCTGATAAGTGAACTTTCCATAAGTGATCAAACTGTGCGGAAAAAGCTTATGGAAATAATGAATGAGAAGGATGGTTACCACATTTAATGCCTTGATTTGAAAAAAAAAAAATTTTTTTTTTTTTTTTTGTGAATTGATCAATTTAGAAATCGGCTTGTCTAGGTGGCATAGAAAAGTCAAAAACAAACTCCTGAAAAAACATTCGAGTTTGCTTTCTTACATCTTTTGAAAAGTGAAGTTTATAATAAGAAGGAACGAATTCTCTGCGCTATCTGTGTATAATCATAAAAGAAAACAATCTAAAGATTTCAAACTTTTGAATACATCAGGATAATTAACGAACCGGTCGGAGTATAAGTAAGGATGATAAAAGATTCAAGAAAAGTAAAGTCCAAAATAATTGAAAAACTTCAAATAGATAAACTTTTTATCTTCTTAAACTTCTGATTGAGATACGATGTGTGTGTATGTATATTTATATTTTTAGTGTTAGTTGTACATCTTTATAATTATTTTCTTCCATTTATATAAGTATAGCAAATCTTTTATTAAAAGAAATAATCTTGACCAAGTTTAAATTTAAGACATTTTACCCTCCCCCAGTTTTTTAAATACCAAATTGATTATTAGTAGACGTGTATGTGCGTGTGTAATAAAAATTAACATCAATATTGATGAATCATAAAGGAGTTTGATCGTTGTTTTGTTGGAAAGAGATTAAGATTTTCTCACCTACTATTGAAATTACGTAATATAGAAAGGTATATAAAACTGTGTCAAGCGTTGGTGGCCTAGCGGTTAGCATAGCAGCCTTCCAAGCGGCTGCACCAGGTTCGCTTCCCAGTCAACGCTTTGACATATGAAAAGAAAAAAAAAAGGTATATAAAACTGTGTTCAAATAACTTACTCCCAGACAGTAGTTTTTCCAATAATTGTAAAAATAGTGAACGAGAAATCATTACGGTTTGCCGAGTAGTTTTCACCCGCTAGATTGAATTAGTAAATCATGGAATTAGTAAGTCTAGCTGATGATGAGTTCTTTCAAATTTGAAATTGTGATCCTAAGAATTAGATATCCATTTATTAATCAATATTGGATGATTAGATTTCTTTAGCTCTACATTAATTACTTAAATATATATATATATTGTGCCCTTATCTATAGGTCATAATAGGGTAGAATGGTCAATTGCTAAAAAAATTTAAATTTTAAGATATGTTTGTATGATATATAAATAATAGTAGGATAATTAGATTTTATAGTACAATTTAAAGCTGAAAATACCTGGTATATAAAAGTGTAATGGATTATTTAAAAGGAACAGTTAAATAAAGATTAAAGATATCCTTGCTTATGGTTGTAAAAGCTGGCCATATAAAATAACACAGCTATAAATAGTTAAAAGTATATTAATAATTCGAGTATAATATTTTAAAACTAATAAATTAAATAAATGCTATATGTAATATTATAATTATAATTAATATTCAAAATTAATCTAATATATTTTAAAAATAAACTTTAGGATGGTGAGAATTATATTTGGTTCTACATTTTTAAATTATTTTCCAAATTTTTATAAAATATATCAGTTTTGGTAATTTAGACCGAGACTTAAATTAAAAAATCATCTGTTAAAGTTAGTAATCATGTGACTGTATATTATATACCTTCACACACACGCTTGTTAGAATAATAATAAAGTTTGTGAATTATGAAACTAAATATAATTGCTATCGATCCGTAAAGTAAAAGTTGAAATATTAAATATTGTTTTAATAATTATTTTAAAGTTTAAATGATTTTGATAAAACTATAATTGAATTTAAAAATACTATTCTAAATAATATTTAAGACATGATGTCATAAATTCTTTATTTTAAAGGGCTTAATCTATTATAAAACTAAAATGTGTAAATTTGTTCGCGCTAAAAAAAGTCATTAACCAATCAACGGAGGTATTTTAGCAGACAAAATATAAGAATTAGACGAAGCGGGAGAAAGTAATGTGTAAGTGAAGGAGGGAGTAACATATTTTTTAGCTGAATAAGACCGTAAGCTAGAAAAGTGATATAATTTTAAAATTTTGTATTTATTTTAAAAGTTTTTTTTTTAACATATAATATTTTGACTGCCTTTACATGAAGGGCTAATTTTTAAAAGTTTTCTTGCCAGTGATTTTATTCAAGTTTAGCCAAAACCTTGCAGTAAAAATGGAAGTACTAAAGGAAAAAATACCTAAAAATATTGCTAAAGGAAAAATATTTGTAAAGTGCCTAGATACAGCTTTATTTATGCTCAACCAAAAACTTATTATTGTAACTCAGAGGAATATAATTAGGACGCTATACGAAAACTTAAAAGAGAAGTTATTTGCCGTCAGGAAAAAATTATGACGCACAAATTTATAAGGCTACTCTAAAGTTTTTTTTTTATTCTTCTCTATGAAAAAAAAAATTAAGATGCTGTATATTATAAAGAATTATGTAAAAGTTATAATGAGGAAAAAAATGTTTGTCCTTTTTAAAGGAAACATTACAAAGTATATAGTTACCAGAACTTTAAAAGAAAGGAAAATTTACCGAATAATAATATGAAAGAGTCATTATTTTTTTTTATGAAAAAAAGAACAGAAAAACTTTCTCTAAGAGAAATTGGAAAATATAAATCTAATATACTTAATAAAATGGATCCATGGAGACAGAAAAAATTTACTGAATATTTAAATAAAAGTACCTAGAAGATGCATCGTAAAAGTCGCGCGGGAAAATATTAGCAGAAAATATTAGAAGAGAATATGTAGACGTTTTTCTTTACGGGATTAACTAATATCATAATTAATAATTGTATTAAATATTATGAAAAACCAAGGATTGTCGTCTATGAATATTTATTAAACAGAGCAATAATTGTTTTGCCTTAAAATAGAACATTAAGTGACTGAAGAAGAAATAATAAACATTTTTTTTTAGCTTTAATATGAACGGTTTTCAAGAAAGTTTGATAAAGAAGTACAGTAAATATAGTTTAAATATTTTTACTAATTTATTTTAAATATAAAATGTTATGTGAGATTAGGGAAAACATATAAACATAAATTTAGTAATATTAAAATTTAAATATAATAGCTTGATAAAATTATAGAAATATTGTTTAAAATAAAGTGTATGGATGTGAATATTATATCTACAAGGATCAATGGGATGGTGAAGCCTACGGAACGCGATCGAGAAGATAAAGATCGTTTGGTAATTTTGATATTTATTTATAATGCATAATGTATTTTTTTTTAGATCATCTATTGATTAAGAATGAAGTGTGAAAGTTTAAATTATATGTACACATTTTATACAACATTTTTAACATATAATGAGATAGGAGTAATTCGGAATATGCATGCAATAATTTATTTAAAGTATATTAATAATATAATTTAACAGAACAATTGTGTGATTCTTTTGAACTTTCATGTGATAAAGTATTCAGATACTTTAAAATAGTTTGTATATGATTAAATATACGGAGGAAAGTAGTAAAAAGATTTTCTTATAGAACAGTGGAATAGTTTTGAAATAAATGAATTTTATTATTGTTAGAAATGCAGATATGTATTTGTCGATGTACAGTATAGAAAAATCTTGAGAAATAAGATCGGATAGTGACTTGGAAGTACTAGTGGAGAGGAAACCAAGATGATGTTTTTTTTTAAGAAATAGGAAAATAAAGGATTTGGATCATATTTAGTTTTGTGTGATTTCAGTATAGTTAACTAAGCCCTATGACTGAACACATATAGTTTGGACAGTGTTTTGCATATTTTTAAACTTTTTGATGTTATAATAAAGCTGAAGAAATAGCTTTAGCATCGTTCCTATAATAGAGGTTGGTAGACAGGTAAAGGTCACTCCTCTATAGTGTCTTTTAATTCACTGTGCCATGATTGTCAAGGTTTATGACGAGTAATATTCTAGTTATATTTTGATCCTATGCATCTATCTTCGCTATCCTTATTTTGTGAATCTGCATCGGTCAGAAAGATATTTTCAAAGAAATAATGAATAAAATAGAACTGAAGATATGTTATCGTTTATGTAAGAATAGTTTATTTGCTGGAATGTATAGAATTGTGTAACTTTAAAATTGAAAGTCCAAAATATCATAAAGAGAGAAAGAATCATATAATACATTGTAAAATTAATTCAGAAATGAATATAAGATTTTGAAAAGAAATCTAAACCAAGTATTTTAAAAGTGATAATAAAATTTGAATGAATTTTTTTTAAAATAATATTTAGAAAATAAGTATTGCATATTTATTAAGAAAATAGTTCAATAAGGTATAATAAACATATACTTGTGCATGGTATGTTAATAGTTGTAATTATATCATCCGAAGTAAGGCTTGAATGAGAATATTAGGATTAATAAACATCGGATAATGAACAATAAAAAACCTAATACCGAATGTAGAATAATGTTTTGACTTTGTAAGATTCCATACAACCAATATAAAACTAGAATTTTATTGTTTTGTAGAATTTTTACTACGAATGTAAATTTTGTAAAAAATATAATTTTAATAATATTAGGGATGCAAAGTGTTTGTGATAAGCATATAAGAAATGCATTTTGTAACAAGCTAACCATAATAATAAATCAAATAATAATACTGTATTTTCTTAAGCGTTTTAAAGATAAGATTTAACTAGGAAAAATAAATAGTATTTTGAT
Source organism: Epiperipatus broadwayi (assembly GCA_028023455.1). Lineage (NCBI taxonomy): Eukaryota > Metazoa > Onychophora > Udeonychophora > Euonychophora > Peripatidae > Epiperipatus > Epiperipatus broadwayi. Next base: position 1,511,546 of record JAQFVV010012426.1, on the reverse strand, counting down.
TTCAATTTTATAAACTAGTAAACTAAGTTGAGATAGGAGAGTAAGGGATATCCAATGTACATAATGTAAAAATATTGTTAATTTATTTATGTTGTTAATAAACTTTGTTTTAAATTTGTTTTAAAGTTTTGTGTCCGCGTTGTTATTTCTCCACATGGATGCATGAAATCACGATACATTTATAATTGAAACAGACATATAGATTTTGCACAAAAGGTAAACATAAAAGTGTTATAAGAATTTTGAGAATTTATTGGTATGTTAAAATTAAAAGATCATAATTTTATATTATTTATTGGTCATAAGTCGGTTGCCACAATATTACATTAAATTATATGCTAATGTTGCCACACGTATTCTGTTGTCAGATTATTAAAATACTACCACGTACATATTTATTTATTTCATTTAGGAAGAAATAAGATTATATTATATTATTATTGTTATTATTATTTTTATTATTATTAGTTGCTGTGTAGTAGATTATGACATAAAATTCCCTTTTCATATTTTACTACCGTAATTTTAAATCAGTTAGAATACAATTTATGAACCTGAGATTTTATTTTGTTTTATTTTACTTCATTTTATTTAATTGAGCTAGATTCTTGTTATAAAGAAGATTAAGATATGATTATTATTTTAATCGTAGTGAATAGAGCTTAGAAAGTCGTAAGAATACTATGAGTTAGTTATTTGGTATAGTAAAAAGGGGGAATAGTGTTCTTATGCCATTGAGGTAGTATCGTGTGGATAATGTCTCAATGTAGTCTATCTCGTTCCCCGTATTGTCACTCCATGTCTCATGAAAATAGTAAATATTTGTTAATTCATTTTAAAAATTGAACCGTATTTGTATTTTAGAAATTAGAGCTAGTAATCATTTTAATTAATGCTGAATATTTCATTTATTTATTTGTTAACTGAGCTAGAACCCGTAATATTCGTAATAAACAGTATATTTTGGAGTGACGATGCGCGGGGGGAGGTTAGAATATATATATATATATATTAAAAGCAGGAAAAAATAAAATGTTTTGTTATGATTGGGACCCAGGACTTAGTTTTGGGAGGCATCACTATACTTTGGAGCTCTTACTGGTATATATATAGCAAATCTTTAAACGTTAATGGACAGGCTTCAATTCTCTTCACTCTCTAACCCTTCAACTATCCATATCATTGAAAATCTGATGATGGTATGACACAAAAATTGGCCAACAAGGGCTTTGAACATACATAATCAGATTTTCAATGATATGGAGAGTGGAGAATATTGAAGCCTATCCATTAAAGTTTGAAGATTTGCTATCTTAATACAAACTGATTATATGTGGGAGATGATGATCCGGACCAACTGATGGGTACTGGTTCAACACGAAAAACATATATTAGAGATCATTTATCTTTTTTTCATATGTATGTATGTGGTCATGTGGATCAGTTGTATAAAATAGAGTGGATAACTAAAGAGAGCATAAAAGTCTGGGTTCATATCCCCTCTAATTACATCTAGTTTAAAGTATATATACTATACATGTATTTAAATATTATATATAAATATATGTAATAGAATCAGTGCACATTACTAACTGAACAATCAAATATAAAATATATATCTATCGCTCTCCCAGTGCAACCAGTCTATTACCAGCATTATCTCTTGTTTGTGCATATACCCAGACTTCATCTTTGTTTACAAAAGTAGCCCTACTGAAAGAATATAGTAAGGGATGGGGGTGATTTATTCCCTTTGCTTACATATACATTGGACTACATTTAATTTAAAGTTTACATATTAAAATCTTATTTAATTATTACAATCACAATATTCAAAAGAGAAATGCTTTCTCCAGCCTTGTATAATTGATTATGAATTTAATAACTCTTTAGTGCCATATTTTATCTGGCTGATAAATTAATTTCACTCTGAATTACCAACAATATTGATAGAGCTCCCAAGAATAGGCGGATTCATTCTATTCTTGATCTTTTGTTTAACATTTAGAGTACTGTACTTTTAATTCATAGTCTTGGCGAGGGGGGTGATTTATTTTGTTTACATATACGTTGAGTTATGTTTAATTTAAAGTTTATATATATATGAAATAATGCATGGATAATAATATTTATTAGAAAGCTAATGATTAGTTTTAACTACCTGCTAATGAAAATTCTACTTGCAAATATATATATATGAAAAACAAAAACAAGTTATTCACATAACTTGCTATCACTTGTTATTTATGATCAATAGATGGCGTTTTACCAAAACCACCGAAACAAGTGTAAAATTTATTTACATAAATGACAAAAGAGTCAGAATTTACTATCTCTTTCATTTGCTCAGCCTCAGATCAGCTGATTTCAAGCGAATTTGCTATCATCAGTGAAGGATCAGCTGATTTCAAGCTAATTTGCTATCATCAGTGAAGGAGTCTATCCTTCACTGATGATAGCAAATTAGCTTGAAATCAGCTGATCTGAGGATGAGCAAATGAAAGTCATAGTGAATTCTGACTCTTTTGTTGTTTATGTAAACAAATTTTACACTTGTTTCGGTAGTTTTGGTAAAATGCCATCTATTGATCATATATATATATATTGTAACAGACGGGGTTCGAATACAAGAGATAAGGCAATAGTGCTAATTGAGAGTGTTGATATGGAGCGATTATATGCGAAAAGATATATATGTAAATAGTCATTCGAACCCTGTTACAAGGAGTGCGAAAGTTATGTGTGTATGCATATGTAAATATAGTTGTATGTGCGAGTGTACAATATGCGTATGTATTAACGGTGATGGTTACAATCAATTATATATGGAGCTGTATAAATTGTAATTGATTATTCGTATATATTTTATCCGTTAAGTTTTTTTTTAAAGTTTTAATAATATTGTCAGTAACACGTGTTTTTCTTTTGTTAATTAATCTCTTGAACATATGAGAACAGAAATAGAAATAATCAATTGCTGTAGGCAGTTTAGTCAATAACTGGCATCGAGAAGTCTGAAAACTGGTCAAGTGGGTATTTTGAAGAACAATGGAAGAACTGGTCAGTGGCGTACGGATACACAGAGAAAATTTTACAAAGTTAAAAGTGAAAAACAAAAGAACTTTTTGTTGTGCTCGAAAGGAGAGATAGATAGAAAAAAAAGAGATGCGGCTTGAACTACAGAGTGTATGGACGTGTAATTTTTTCTTAAGAAGTCACTAATATTTTCCCACCCAAAATGTCAGGGTAATTCTATAGTGCGAGTTTCGTTAATCGGCCCAGTGGACACTTGTCATGGAACTCACCTAAAGCGGACTTACGAACTGCGTTAATGGTGACGAAAGATCTTTGAAAATTGGACCCTGTCATAAAGCGAGTGAATCACCTACTCCACCTCTGGGATAAGCTATTTGATATACCCTATTGGAACTGTTTGCCATCCGTTATATCTACCAGACCAGTATTCTTGGAGAGTTATAAATGCGGACTTGTCTTTGATCGTGTGAACTAAGGTAAATTGACGTGGCACAAAAATATATGTTCAGTGAATGTGTCTTGATAAAGAAACTAGTGTTACCTCAATATTAATTATTATAATAAGTCTCTTTTAAAATTAAATAAAATAACAACATTAAATAAACAGCTCTGATGTATAATTGCACTATTTTGATGTGTGTATGAATTATATATGTGTGTATCAGAATGAATGGGCTGTGCGCTTGAATATTGATATATTTATATGCATTTATAAAGGGGATTTATTGGTAATGGGTATAGACGTGAATAGAATAAATTTTATGATAAGATCCGGGTTAGATTAATGGATTTATAACAAATAAACTATCGTATATAATAATAGACATATAAGACTTAGTTAGGTATTGTTTTAGCTTTGTTCTCTAGTTAGACTATCATCCCCAAACCCTGAGATTGAGCTGGTTCGGTGCGCTACCATAAATAGATATACATACCAGAACCCTTATTTACATTTTCGATGAGATAATTCTTATCCACGTGTAAGATTGGCGCATGAGATGGAATCAAACCATGCTCACAAATATCTTCATTCGAAGCTACGGGTTAAAGCCTACAATGGCGGCTTAAAAGATATCGGGTGGTGTTATAATGGCGTCCCAACTAATGAGGCTGAGAATGTTAGAGAACGGGCATTAGAAGGGCATCCTAACGTAACGTAAAAGAGCTCACAAACGAGAGTGGATTTTTTTTTTTAAAAAAAAAAAGGGGAAAAATAAAAGTGATAGTTTTGTTATAAATCGGAAAGAGTTTGAACACATATTGGAAAGATAGAAGATGGGCATATTTTGCGTGGTGAATGTACGGATAGAAAAGTTCTCGAGTGGTCAAGGGGGAAAATAGTGTTGATGTATGTCCTGTGATATATATAAAGTCATGGGTTATAAAATAGAAGTTTAAGAATTTATCTAACATTGAGATATTATAAAACAATATCGTTCAATATGATAAGAAGGAGGGACAAAGGTCCATCAGGTGGGTCATGCAGTGGACCACTGGAAGCTGGGGTGACGAACCTGGCACGTTTAGCATTAATAGTGATATATAAAAAAGGAAGCAAAGAAATAGGCAGAAAGTGGAATAGAAGATAGACAATATGATGGAGGGAGACAAGCGATGCAGACAATTTTAGAGAGCTAGAAAGCTAGAGCCAAAGCAGATAATGGATGGATCTGAAAAATTCCAAGTAGAACAGAGCTATTCACATGTGTTCCTTAAAGTGAAAGGACTCAAGGGTAAGGAACATGAGGCCCTTTTGGGATCAGATTTTCTAAATAGATACAAATGTAACCTTGACTATGAGAGAGGTCAGGTCACTTCTGAGGGTGAAGTGGTACGTTTTCTGACAGAGGAGCCTCAATGGTCGATAGGAATGTTACATTTAGAGGAGGATGTTCCTGAAAAACTCAAAGATAAGATCGATGGAATGAAAGTAGAAGGGAAAGTTCAAGATAGTTCCTTACAATAAACATTGACCAAGTATCACCATGTCTTTTCAGACAAGCCGGGGGTTATCCAAGGGTTTGAGCAGAGAATTAAGATGAGAGATGGCCAGACATTCAAAGCTAGGTCATACCCCATCCCACATCAATACCGAAAGGCAGTAAAAGAGCAAATAGATCAGGTGCTACAGTGGGGAATTATATCAAAATGCTCATCAGTGTATTGCAACCCGATGGTGGTAGTAAAAAAAAAAGATGGATCCGTTAGATTATGTCTTGATGCTCGACAGTTAAATAAAGTGACTGTACCAGACTGCAATGTACCACCTCCCATGCAAGAACTATTAAGGAAGTTCCAAGGAAAGAAGGTATTTTCAACCTTCGATTTAACTGCCAGTTATTGGCAAATTAAGTTACATCCGGAAGATTGCCAATACACGTCGTTCAGATATGAGGGCCACTCATATCAATTTAACAGGATGCCTTTTGGTCTAATAAACAGTGGGGCTGGTTTACTCAGGTGCTTGGACCAGGTGCTATCCTCAGAGATAAAGGACATGGTCACAATTTACATGGATGACGTGTTGATAGCCTCAACTGATATCAAGGAACACATACGAGAAATAGGACTATTTCTAGAAGAATGCGAAAAAAAGGGCATAAAAATAAATATCAATAAGAGCACACTGTGTCAGAAAGAAGTGACCTTTCTTGGGCACATGGTGGGAGCCCAGGGGCTCAAACCGCACCCGGACAAGATCTCAGCTATTCGTGACTTTCCACAACCTAGATCCAAGAAACAGATCCGATCATTTCTGGTCTGTGTACATTCTACTACCGCTTTCAAGAATGGTTTGCAGAACGGATGGAGCCATTGGTGAAGTTATTAAAAAAGGGTAGTGAGTGGAAGTGGACGGAAGAACAGGACCAAGCCTTCCAAAGAGTGAAGACGGGTTTCTTGGAGCATGTTATGCTGGCCTTTCCTGACTTTTCAAAGCCGTTCATAGTTCAGACAGATAGCAGTGGATATGGTCTCGGGGTGACCTTGGCTCAAGAGCAAGAAGATGGAAGAATGGGTATACTATATTTTCTGAGCAGGCTACTCAAAGGCCCTGAGGTACATTATACAACCACTGAGAAAGAGGCATTGGCCATTGTTTGGGCCTTTCAGAAGTTTCGAACACTGTTACTGGGCTCGGAGGTCATCGTGGTTACTGACCACAAGAGTCTGGAATTTATCAACCACAGCTACCTCACCAATAGCAGATTAGTACGGTGGAGCCTGTACCTCCAGGAATACAACTATACAGTGAGGTATTGTAAAGGGTCTTACAATGTAGTAGCTGATACTCTGAGTCGCAATCCAGTGGACAATCAATCCCATCATCTGAGTACTGAGAATTTGTACATAGCAAGCATAGGGTTAAGAACGGATGAGGGTCTTGAAAGCGATTTGAGGCGCCTGGAGTACTTTCAGAGAGAAGACCGACAACTCCAGCCAGTCATTGACCAATTGGAAGGTAAAGAAGCCAAACTGATTGGGGGTTGGGTCAAGCGGACTATTCAAAATTTTAGATTGGAGCAAGGTGTGCTACAATACAGAGTTAAGGAAAATCCAGCAGAATGGAGATCAGTCATCCCGCGGCACATGAGGACTGCCGTGGTGGCACACATGCACCGCAGGTCGGGCCACTATGGGATAATGAAGACTGAAGGATGGATCAGAAGGTGGTTTTACTGGCCAGGCATGCGTGGCAAAGTTGCAGCGGTCATTGGGCAGTGCAAAATTTGCCAGAGAGTTAAGCCCGCAAATAAGAAATATGCAGCTCCGATGTTGTCCATGATTCCCAGAGGACCTAAGGTAATCATTGCAGTGGATTATTATGGCCCACTGCCGGCCTTTAATAAAAGAAAATACCTCCTGGTCGTTTATGATTTATTCTCTAAACTGGTGTCTGCATATCCCATCACACAAGCCAACATGCGGAACACGATACGTGTCCTGGAAAAGGAGCATATTCCATCAGTGGGAAAACCTCGAACTATCATATCAGATCATGGAACCCCATTCGTTTCGAGGGAGTGGATGAAATGGACTGAACGGTTGAAGATCGGTCATGTGTTAACCTCGATCCGTAACCCTCAGTCAAATCCCTGCGAGAGAATGATGCGGGAATTAGGTAGGTTGTTCCGTACTTATGTCCAAACCGACCATAGAAGGTGGGTCAAACACCTTCCGGACATTTTAAACTATATGAATTGGGCTGTGAACGAATCTACTGGCTTCACTCCGATACATTTGCATTTTGGTAGACACGCACCTAGGTTGTTCCAGACTGATTTTCCAGGAGAAGAAACTCCCATTGATCTAGAAAAGGATAGGCAGCAGGCTTACCAGTCGATGGTTCACAGGAGCAGACAACGAAAGGAGAGTTTCAAGAGTTCCTCACACTCCTTTAAGGTGGGGGACCAGGTAATGGTGAGGACGCCCCATGTAAGCGAACCTGGAAAGTTTATTTGCAAAAAATTTTGCAATTTATATGAGGGCCCATTTACGATAGTAAAAGGTCTGGGAAAACATGCATTTTGGGTGGATACTGGGCAGGGAGTAAAAGGATCATACAACGCTCGGTCACTCAAGCCCTTCGCAAACCCAGAGAGGGATAAAGGATAGAAAAGAGTCGTTTAAGAAGCCGTTCAAATACACAGAAGGTATTTGAAGGCTATTGCACCAGGGGGGTATGTAACAGACGGGGTTCGAATACAAGAGATAAGGCAATAGTGCTAATTGAGAGTGTTGATATGGAGTGATTATATGCGAAAAGATATATATGTAAATAGTCATTCGAACCCTGTTACAAGGAGTGCGAAAGTTATGTGTGTATGCATATGTAAATATAGTTGTATGTGCGAGTGTACAATATGCGTATGTATTATCGGTGATGGTTACAATCAATTATATATAGAGCTGTATAAATTGTAATTGATTATTCGTATATATTTTATCCGTTAAGTTTTTTTTTAAAGTTTTAATAATATTGTCGGTAACACGTGTTTTTCTTTTGTTAATTAATCTCTTGAACATATGAGGACAGAAATAGAAATGAATCAATTGCTGTAGGCAGTTTAGTCAATAACTGGCGTCGAGAAGTCTGAAAACTGGTCAAGTGGGTATTTTTGAAGAACAATGGAAGAACTGGTCAGTGGCGTACGGATACACAGAGAAAATTTTACAAAGTTAAAAGTGAAAAACAAAAGAACTTTTTGTTGTGCTCGAAAGGAGAGATATAGATAGAAAAAAAAGAGACACGGCTTGAACTACAGATTGTGTGGACGTGTAAATTTTTTCTTAAGAAGTCATTAATATTTTCCCACCCAAAATGTCGGGGTAATTCTATAGTGCGAGTTTCATTAATCGGCCCAGTGGACACTTGTCGTGGAACTCACCTGAAGCGGACTTACGAACTGCGTTATTAAATAAAGAAATTTTGTTTCATCAAGTGTAATGGTGACGAAAGATCTTTGAAAACTGGACCCTGTCATAAAGCGAGTGAATCACCTACTCCACCTCTGGGATAAGCTATTCGATATACCCTATTGGAACTGTTTGCCATCCGTTATATCTACCAGACCAGTATTCTTGGAGAGTTATAAATGCGGACTTGTCTTTGATCGCGTGAACTAAGGTAAATTGACGTGGCACAAAAATATATGTTCAGTGAATGTGTCTTAATAAAGAAACTAGTGTTACCTCAATATTAATTACTATAATAGGTCTCTTTTAAAATTAAATAAAATAACAACATTAAATAAACAGCTCTGATGTATAATTGCACTATTTTGATGCGTGTATGAATTATATATGTGTGTATCAGAATAAATGGGCTGTGCACTTGAATATTGATATATTTATATGCGTGTATAAATGGGATTTATTGGTAATGGGTATAGCCGTAGATAGAATAAATTTTATGATAAGATCCGGGTTAGATTAATGGATTTATAACAAATAAACTATCGTACATAATAATAGACATATAAGACTTAGTTAGGTATTGTTTTAGCTTTGTTCTCTAGTTAGACTATCGTCCCCAAACCCTGAGATTGAGCTGGTTCGGTGCGCTACCATAAATAGATATACATACCAGAACCCTTATTTACGTTTTCGATGAGATAATTCTTATCCACGTGTAAGATTGGCGCGTGAGATGGAATCAAACCATGCTCACAAATATCTTCATTCGAAGCTACGGGTTAAAGCCTACAATGGCGGTTTAAAAGAGATCGGGTGATATTATAATATATATATTGTACCCTCACTTCCCGATATATAATATAACTTAAAATATGACTAGCTCAATTAAATCGTTATGCTCGGCTAAAATATGTATAACTATCATTAATATATTTTTATAATACCATATCTTATCAGATTCAAAATCATTGATACTTGCAGAATTGAAAATACATTATGAAAAGATAAATACTTCTTTTAAAGTATTTTTTGTGTGTTTTATTGGTGTGCTTTTTTTATTTTAATCCGTATGTACATTCTTTTCTTTTTTTTTTTAACTTTATTTTTTTCAATCGTTTAGATGATTTATCAATGATATTCATTTTAAGTATTTATTGCAGTTTAGTTTTCTCTATACTAACTGTGACGAAAGATAATATTTTGTTTTTTTCTACAGAATATTTGTAGTTTTTTAATATACCCATTTTTAGACCAATCTTTATATTATTTTTTGATTATTATAAATATACAAGAATCTATGCTTATAAGGTAATAAAATTGTGTAGAGTTAAAGTAAAATTTGTGATGTCAAAAAAAATTAAAAGAAAATTAGAAGATGGCAAATTGTTATCTTCCACAGTACAACATAGTTAATAATAAAATGCTTGGAAATTAGATTATAACAAAAGTTTCATTTGATAATTGATTATGAATGTTTATTCATTTCTTGATTTCAGAAATATAAAATGAACTAAAAAATATATTAAAATATATGACTGGAAAATATGTCTTTGTTTCAATGCAGGTGTAATGTTTGTGATTGTATATTAAAAGATAAGTCAATAAGGGTACATGCTATCTGTTTTATAAAAAGACATACAAAAAAGGGCCGTATATTTATTACACAAAGACAGACTTGAATGTAATTAGGGTTAGTGCTCATCTTACATTAAAAGATTCAATCTTCAAACTTTAATGGACAGACTGAAATTTTCATCATCCTCAACTCTTCAATGATATGGATGGCTAATAAGGCTTTGGCAATTTTATATTGCTAGAGCTATTAATATATGGTGTATCTGAATTTATTTCAGTCCTATACTGCTATTTGAGTTAGATAGCTGGATTTTTGGACATTTAGATGTCTGAAAGTTTCAGATTTTCTTCTCAATAGTTAGGCATTGATAAAATGCCAGACTAGTTCTAGTGTTTTTAATCCCTAGCACCTCACTGATGACGCTAGATGCAGAAACCACAGTCTGGGTTGAGGGTATTTTAAAAGCTTGATAAGAGTGTGTATTTTTACGTACTCTATATATAACATATGTAAAGAGTTGTGATCTTTTCTAAATATAAACGCTTGTTGATCAGTATCGTGATGCCTGAATGGGATGTGTTTGAAGGTAGATAATGAAGAACTCCAAACAAGAATTAAATCAATATATATATATATATATATATATATATATATATATATATATATATATATATATATATATATATATATATATATATATATATATAATAAATGATCGTGAACACACACTGCAGCCACACATAGAAATTTAACATTTAAATAGTATTAAATATTATGTTTTGGAACACTAGCAAAAGAATTTAAAACTTATGAAGAAAGAAATGTTTTAATTAATAAAAGAGAGGGAAATAGAATCAAAAATATTTTTATCTTTTACACCCCCAAAGTCAAGATTTTGAAAAATAAAAAATAATTAAAGTTAGAAAAATTGAAATTGTATATTAGTAAAATTAATAATGATAAAGAATTATAAATGAAATATGAACTAAAATATGATTTAGAAAAAAAAGGTAAAGTTTTAAGTGTTTAAGTCAGAGTAAAATAAAAATTTAAAACATTACTGAAAGATAAGGATCTGGATCATAAAAGTACACATTTGACGATAAAACGAAATGCGTGTATGAAGTATGTATGAAGTATGACAAAGACAGCAACAATTAATGCTTGTCAAAAATATAAAAAAAAACATTTTATTAAAAATCTGAGTAATTAAAAGTAAGAGAAAAAAGAAATAAATGTACAGAGTGCTATTAGATTGTGCAAAAGCAAATCTATATAAATGGCCGAAAGTGCATTCAGAAAAGGAAAAGTGTGAATAAAAGCTAAAAACAAAGAATCGAAAGAATAAAGGACAGTGTAATTTTTTTAATTAAAAATTATTAGTAGAGTCGGAGGACTTTTTGTCGAGACATTGGTGAAAGCACTGCTCTAAGAAATAAGCAGATATAATCAGGAGAAACACACCCTAATAAACTTTTAAAGTTAAAAAAAGAAAAAAACAAAGCAGAGAAAAAACTCACATATGTAGTGGAAGGACCCCAACATAAGAATGAATAATTAAATGAACAAGATATGATTTATAACATTGGTAATGCATCAAGAATGGAGGGCTAAGGGCCATCATGATCACTGGTTAATTCAGTCTCACCATGCTCTAATGGTTTCCATCTACATGTAAAAACTACCTATGTAGTGCCTTCCAGAGGGTTCATTTGCCATGTTCTTGATGTCCTAATATGGAGAAGTTCCCACAACCCATATCCAACCTAACAGTGACCACTCCCTGCTAAAGAATTGGAGGAAGTCCATGTGGTGGTCAGCGAGATTTCAACTTACATCAGAGACTTAATAAGCCTAGCTAAAATATGTATACTATACCGTTACATTCATATGTGCACATATCTTTAATTTACACAATTGTCAAATTCCTAATTTGAGTGATACAGACATTTTTTAATTTTTTTTATATACACGAAGTGACGACTATAGATGTACAATCATTTATAGGATCTTTTTTTTATATTGTAATCGTAGCATTACAGCAGATAATTTATTTTACGGTGTGTAAATGATTTAAAGTATTTTTTGTTGTTGTTTAATTTATTCTATTAAATATTTCTTATTGATTTAAATTTGTTTTGTATAGTTCTTCACCACTCCAAACAGTAATATATTTGTAGGGTTTGGGAAATAATTATTACTCATTTTGAGAACTGAATTAACATGTGAGACTGCTGATGCAGTATTTTGATCCCATTAAAATTTATAAATATCCAAGCACTGTAACTCTTTCAATCTTACAGCAGTCGAGAGACAGTTGACCGCAAAAAATAACCTGGGGCTACAGCCATATAGTTACAGGTTCAGTCAAGTATGGATATCGATTTGTTTATGTCCGTATGTTCTCTCAGCTTGTGGTAGCAGGACGTGGATGATTTTGAATTTTAAGAATTATGTATTACACATAAATAAAAGGGAAGTTTTGCTGTCAATCATTGTATGATAACCCATTACATTATGGGGGCCAGTTGAGGATTTCTATTGGTGTACAATTAGTGATCACATGTTGGATAAATTTTATAAAATAACGTAAATATTTTTTAAAAATAAAACAAAAATATGTGTTTTCAAAATATATAAAGTTAGCATCGTAAGTCAGAGTTGTGAGAAGCGAAAATGAAGGGGATACATTTTTTTTTACTTTATAATATTTTATATGTGCATTTCTACGTCAAATGTGTACAAAGAAAAGAAAGAAGGGGGATTTTTTTTGGAATAATAAGAAAGTTTTGAAATGTGTAGTGATGTATATAATCTAAGATGAGAATCGATTCAAATATAATTGTAACAAACAAAGAATGGATTGTCTCGATCTAATTGCTGTAATGAAATATAAATTGTTTCAAAAAACAGGCGGGAATAAAAGAGTTTCAATAAGGTTTTAATTATAAATGTTAAATAATAAAATAGTCGTGGATCTAAGTTAAGTGAAGAAATATATATGTAGGACTCTAGAATAGTCATGTATATAAGCGAAGTTGAAAAAAATATATATGTGATTTAATAATAGTGTGTGTCAGTTAAGCTGAAAATAAAATATTGGTAGGATTTATAGCCATTATAATAAAGCAATAAGTAGAGTACAAATGGAAGGTGTAACGAAGGATATTAAAGGTGAAAAAAAAATGTCTGGGTGAATTTATGATAACCTTAACTAAGTTAAGCATTTAAATGAACACCTTTAATACTACCCTATGTCAGGAACTCACATTTAGTTGAAATTATAGTTAAAGGTAAAATATGTAAGAGCATTATTTATTGAAGTATAGTGAGTCAGAGTTGCATAAGTAGGTGAAATATAGGACAATAATCAAGGTGGAACAGGCAGTCAAATGAATCTAAGGCAGGGAGAGAAGATGGTGTACCAGAATACATGGGGTTTGGATTGGCTAGTGGTCTAAATGCTAACTAACACATAATAAAGAATTAAATAGCTAATCACAGTAAAAAGCAAAGAGTCAATAGAAATATTTTTTTTATATAAATCAATCCAGAAGAGTTCGGTAAAATAATACTAACAAACACAGATCATGGGTTGAATAAATTGATATCTATGCATACAAGGTCCCAAGCTAAAATAAACCTTCAAGAAAAGGAAGTAAGAGAATAGAATGAAGATAAGGAGATGGAAGTAAAAGATAAAATAAACTATAGTGATACAATGGATATGCTAAGGCAAATGAGGGTTGAGCAACAGCAATTCATGAAAGAATACATGGACAGAGAAAAGTATGGAAAAATGGATATATATGGACACTCAGAGATTGCAACTTGACTACAGAGTATGAAATATTGATACAATGAAGTTTAAATAAACATCTTTAAACATGAGATAAACATGTCACTGTAATGCAGACTAATAAATAGTCAATTATAACATTACAAACTGCAATACTTTTAAATTGCTCATGTATTATTTAGAAATAATAAGTGAAATAGTGCTTAAAGCTAAGTGGGATAATGATGTAATTAGATATCAACCAGTAACCACCTAAACATTTACAGTAAAAACAGTAATCAATATCTCTCACTGCTGTCAAGGCAACCATCACACCTTTTAATAGCAAGAATGGAATACAAACAATTTCAACAATTTAGTGGTAATATATATATATATATATATATATATATATATATATATATATATATATATATATATATATATATATATATATATATATATATATATATATAAATTTTAAATTCTTTAGTAGTGCTTTCAATTAAGTAGTAATTCTCATCGGCAAAAAATGAATTTTTAATTTTAAGTTTATGTAAACTCCCATAAGCTGTGTATAATTGTATTTGCAACTTGCCTATTAATAACATTATCTTTAAATTTATCTATTAAAATGGCTTCTTTGTTTTTCCTCTTTTTATCTTTCTTCTTCCGTTAATATTTTTATTTAGTTAATATCATATGTTAACCTATAATTACAAGTTTTTTCATGGTCAAAGAACACAGAAGCTATATTAAAATGACTATTTACAGTATTTTTAATCCGATTATATAATAATTTGATGCTCCGTTAATCTTTTTTTCCACACAACATCTCGATTCACGGATATATAGATATATCGTATTACATCCATGTGAAATATGTTAAATTATGTTACTTTTTGCGTTTTAGAAATTATACTCTTAGAATTATTAATTAATTTATTATAATTAGGAGAAACAAACAATGAAATATTATACTTTTCTTTAAATATATCCTTAATTAATTTAGACTGAATGTTATCGATAAATGACAAAGATATCCACGTTTTGTTATCCAAGACTACATTACTAATCCTCTTCTTATTGTTAAATGAATTTACTATACATAATTTTTTTATCATAACCAACTTTTATAAGTTCATTAGCAAAAAGTTCAATATTTAAAATTTTATCACAACTATATTTACATAATTTATCATTGCGATGCAAAAAAAAAACAATTTCAGACTTGCCATCTTATGCATCATTGGACTTCGTGACTTAAAATGAATATATCCTATTTCTCCAACAAGTTTAAAAAATAATTTATAATTAAATCAGTAGCATCTTTATATTTGTGAATCTAAAAACAAATATTTTTTTAATTTGTTCATTCTCAATAGTCCATTTTAAATTCTTTAAATTTTTCAGTTTACACAAGAGAGAATGAATAATGTCTTGAAGACCACATACAAAAACATCATCCACATATCCAGTGTAAATTTTAACATCTTTAAAGACATAAAAATTAAATATAATATTTTTATATTTTGATAATGTAAATTTACAAATTTGTACAACTATATGTAATACCATTGGTCATCCTTTACCCATTTAATAAAATTTATTATTACATGTTGCAATAATATTATCACTTATAAAATTTAGTGATTCAATAACAAAATCTATCAAATATATATTTACAGTCATATTAATTAGTGTAATTTCAATTAAATCTATAGACTCAAAACAATCAATTGATCTATATAACTCTGTTACATCCAATGAAGACAACAAATCGTTACCATTTTTTTACATTTTGATCCTATCAACAAATTCATAAGAAGATGTAACTGTACACTTTCTAAAACCCAAGATATCTTGTAAAAAATTACCAATATATTTAGCTTTTTTATACATTAATGATCAACCAAAATCTGTCATCAATCTAAGAGGATTCCCTATTTTTTTGAAGTTTAATACAGCTTTAGTGTTCTTTGACCATGGAAAAACATGTCATTATAGGTTTACATTTGATATTAATGAAATAAATATATTAATGAAAGAAAAAAAAATCATAAAAAGAGGAAAATTAAAAAGGTCATTTTAGTAAATAAATTTAAAGACAATTAGGGTTTCCAACTGCAATTAATGAATTTAACAGCAATTGACAAGGGTTAAATAATTAATTGAAAGTACTTGTGTAGATTGAGAGAATGTATATAATAGTTAATTACAATTATATTTATTGTTATTACAATAGTTTTTTCATTAATGGACATTTAATTTGTATTACTTTAATAGATAATTTATTTAAGTGACACAAAGAAATGAAGGATCATTAACAAGTGGCTGAAGTAATATAAAAAGATTTAAAATCAAATGTAAACTTTTTTAAGAATTTTTTTTTCAATGTAATGGTAGTTGAGGGGGATTAAGGAATAATTGGAAAGTGCTTTTTCACATTGATATACTGTGAGTTTATATTTATATATATATATATATATATATATATATATATATATATATATATATATATATATATATATATATATATATATATATATATATATATATTATATATTGAAGCTGGAAATATTATAGTACATATTTCTGCTTCACCCTAGTGCCAATATAATCACCACTAGTATGGGTTTGAACCCTTTCTTATATACTAACTGACACCCATCTCACTTGAGGAAGTAGTATATGTCTAATTTATCTTCAATATTTATAATCAGTACTTGTAAGTGATAATATTGAACTATTTTTGTTATTATTACTAATTTTGTATAAAATAAATGGGCAATAAGGGTAAACTCAATCTCAGATGTGTATAAAGGGCACAGATGTTTTAAATTTTTTTATTAACGTTCGTTTTTTACTTACTTAGGTTATAATATTTTACGTTTTGTTTTAATAAATGCACCCAAATAGTATGTAAAAACAGCCATGTCAAAATTTATATGGTAGACTTTGTAGTTTTGTCATACTTTATAAATTTATTATTAAAATCTTATTAAATGTAAGTGTTAAAAGCCATCATATTATAAAATCTCTTATTTCTAGAACATAATAAATTCCTCAAATTTTTGTGAATAAAGTTATTTTTGTATTATTATATTTTATTGAATTTTCATTACACATCTCAATATCAATTAAATAGGCTTAGTTTAAAAGGATGACTTGTGAATATTTATTAAGATGAAAATCAGATTTGTGTTATTGGGGTTTTTATTGAGCAAATACACCCTGAGGGCATGTTCAATCTTGGCAGAAGAATTCCGACTTTGAAAAAGACCAACCAATAGAAGAGGCCACCAGAAAAATGCATATCACAGAGGGGAATCATGTGTGAAGTTCATGTATATGGAATCCGAATAGAGCAGTTTGGTGATCAAAATTAATTAGAATCTTGTTCTCAGAATTACCATACTTCAAGCCACTTACATTGTAATCTAAATCATGATAGGGTACGAAGAATACCGTTTGCTTCCTGTCAGACCTCTGGGAACTTCATCTCACCTGCAATGCTGGAGTCTAAAACATCTACTTCGAAAATGTGAACATTTCCAAGAAATGCTCTCCTGAATGATGATCTGCCAATTTACCAATGCCTGTTTCCAATCCAAGTCTATTTACAAGCCTTTCAATCCCCAGATAAAATATCCATATTGCTGCCAGTTGGTGAATCTTTATTAACTAGTTTGCTTTTATTTCCAAATTATATTATAAGCCTTTTAAAATGTCTATTTAATTTTCAAAACTATATATATATATATATATATTTATGAAAAATAAAAACAAGTTAGACGCCATATATTGATATATATATATATATATATATTATAACCTCAACTTTATGCAAGTCGATTGAAAATAATACTGGAACCGAATAAGGAATGGTGGTGTGTTTACCTAATTATGGTACTGATAAGATTATGTATATCCTGACACCGAATTGTAACTATGAAATTGTAATGCCAGACCAGAGATCGTCATCCATGCTTATTACTATAGAATACAATGAAGAAAGTAATTAAAATGTCTTCAATATATATATATATATATATATATATATATATATATATATATATATATATATATATCATGTTGATACATCAAATTTAATTTATTATGGTCTTAATTTTGAACTTAATCACAATTATGTAAATACTCTCATGATAAGTTATTACTACTAACAAAATAATATAGACAACTTTCTTTTACATCTTTATATAGATATATGATCTCTAATGGTAATCACAAAAATGTTAGATTTATTTCTAATGTATAAATGACTAGAAATAAGTCAATAATCGGTGCCGAGAACTCGTAACTTATATTTTAGATTATTATTTAATTCAAAGTAAAATAAAATAAAATGTTATAAATCATTCCAATTTAAAACAGATACTATTATTTTTGTTCTCAGCATCTATTACTGTTAATAGTCACAATTATATAACATTAAATGTCTGTGTTATGTTCTTCTTTTAACTGACAACTCTTAACCTGATTTCCTTAAACACACCTATAGGCCTACCGGAATGGAACGTACTTTTTGTTCCAACTAATTCCAGATTAATTATTATTAACAAAATAGTATTTCCCAATTTTTAGCATTTACATTATTTGACTTAAGTCACACTATCTTGCTCCCGCTCATCTGGTCGGTCTTCAATATCTAGTAATACGTATGTGTTATAAAATCTTACTTATACATTCTAGTATAATAAAGCAATCATTGTACATTTGTAATCTTTTAGATGGGGAAGAGCCATTATGTCTTTTCATTGATGTAATTAAGTTCTTCCATGACCTTGGCATGTTAACCAAAACAATCCGTTTTATATATTGTATATTAATTACACCAACCACCATATGTTTAGCCGCATCTATAATCCTGTTTTATATTTTAAATTGTATTGCAGTTGCACTCATTAATTTTCTTGTTAAAACAAATATGTATCTAATTGCTTATGGTCTTAAATGACCTATTTATTAATTCAGAAGTGCATAATTGCAAATTAAATTATGATCAAACAAGGACCCTAGATTGTATAGACATCCCGAAGTTTTATGTTGTTTTATTAACACACACACACAACATATATATATATATATATATATATATATATAGTAAATTTATATAAGTAACTATATATATATATATATATATATATATATAGTTACTTAATAAATTTACTATTGATCATTTATCTGTACTCTCGCATTTATCATTTATTACTTGAATCTTTATTATTTGCTATTTTGGAGACATATATTTCCTTATTTGAAACAAATGTTTAAATTCAAATCTTTTGTTAATGTTGCCTTGAATATTATTACGACTCGAATCATTAATCAATGCACAGGTAAATAGGTTGATATTTGTTATTGTTTATGATTTATATATTTTGCACATACTAGATGGATATACGTTTCCTTGGATTCTAGGTCTTGTTGAATGAACACACGATTTTGTTTAGTCCTAAAATAATAATTATCTATATCGTACATCCATGAAAACATTAAGTATAATATATATATATTCAAACATTTTAAACATTTTACTCTGGTCATTAACTGGGTAATAAATATAAAAATAATTGCATAGTAGCTGCAAAAACATTGCCTTACAACAATAGGGGGCATTTGATTAATTAAAAAAAACCAAAATAATATTAATACAAAACAAAAATAATAAATTTAAGAAATTATTTAATTTAATGAGTTTTTTTTTAAAAAAAAATTCTTTCAAATAGAGGGTAATTCCAATATAACTATATGTTTCTTAATGGAATCTGACCTTTTAAAAATTTCAATGGCTTTTTTGATGTGATATATGACCTGCATCTTTAGCACACAGAGATAGTGCTGAATATGACTAGTGTCTCTTAACTGTTTTAATCTGTTCATTGCTGAGATCTCATGCTTAATGAACTGTATTAAATGTTTGCTCTATATGCACTACTGTGTATTGAATA
This sequence comes from Epiperipatus broadwayi, assembly GCA_028023455.1. NCBI lineage: Eukaryota > Metazoa > Onychophora > Udeonychophora > Euonychophora > Peripatidae > Epiperipatus > Epiperipatus broadwayi. The sequence goes on along the minus strand of JAQFVV010012426.1, from coordinate 1,491,769 downwards.
AAATTTCATAAATTATGTGGGCTTCAGGAAGAATTGAACATTTAGCTTTAGATAAAATGTTATTATTTTTTATAAATAGTATATGCTATCTTTATATTGTAATGTTTTAAAATAAGTCCAACATGGTCTGTAGTTGTTTATATAAAAATACAAATGATAATAGTTGTTACTTTTTTGTTTCTTGTTTTGATTATTTATAATTTGAATAAAGGCTTAGTATTTCGTTTTATTATTGTACATTAGGTAATAAGGCATGGCTTGTATGATTCATTTCATCTTCTAAATTTGATTTATCCAAAATAAGGTTAATTGCTCTAGTGAAAGAGTTTTTGGTAGAGAAAACATTTGAGCTGAATGATGAGCTAATGAAAATTAAAAATAATCTGTCCACTTGTGTAGATTTTCAGAAAATTAAAATTTATTGGTGAAAAGTTCCATCAAGAAAGAGAAGTTTCCCTTCAGGTTATATTTCATTGTAAATTTAATATTATGATATATGTTTTTACTACTGCTACTGCAACAGCTACACCTACTGCCACTACTATTACTACTACTACTACTACTACTACTACTACTACTACTACTACTACTACTACTACTATTACTACTGCTACTACTGCTACTGCTACTACTGCTACTGTTACTACTGCTACTACTATGACTGCAACTACTATTATTACTACTACTACTACTACTACTACTACTACTACTATTACGGCTACCATTACTACTGCTGCTACTACTGCTACTACTACTACTGCTAGTACTACTGCTACTATTACTACTGCTACTACTGATGTTGCTACTACTACTGTTACTATTATTGTTGCTGCTACTGCTGCTACTACTGCAGCTTCTACTGATGCTGCTACTGCTGCTACTTCTGCTGCTGCTACTGATGATGCTCCTGCTACTGGTGCTGCTGTTGCTAATACTACTACTGCAGCTGCTATGCTGCTGCTAATGCTACTGCTTCTGCTGCTGCTACTGCTGCTGCCACTGCCAATATCCCTTCGCCTGCCACTGCCTATGCCACTGCCCCTGCCATTGTCACTGCTACTTCTACTATTACTACTACTGCTATTGTTATTATTATTATTATTTACATTTAAAAATACATTTTGTTGCATAATAAATAGATTACATTGGTTCTTTATAGTGTATAGATCGTACATTGGTTCACATATATATTTACAATCCAATGAATGAAGTTAAGATTACATAGAAATATTTTACCATGCCTGAATAATATATATATATATATATATATATATATATATATATATATATATATATATATATATATATATATATATATATATATATATATATATATATATATATATATATTATTGTCAATGTTTTCAATTTTGCACTTTTTTGTGTTCATATATAGACACTCATCCCTTTATCAACCTCTCACCAAAACATTGCTTGAAGTACATCTTGAAACATATACATTGTTATAGTGAGAACATTATAATTCTGTTTGAATGTATTTGTATTTTAATCCTTGTTGTTCATTGATAGCATCTCAGATGCATCTTCATAGTCTAGGTCAATTTCTTCATCAGAAAAATCAATTGGTTGACAAAGTGGGCTAATTTGATCATTATCTATTTTTTAGTTTTTACTTTTTTTATATGTCTATGCTTATTTGGAGGTCGGCCTGGTTTTTTCTTTTGCTCTATTTCTAATGATGTATTTTGTGATATATCTCTGGTTATTTTCTCTGTGATTTGGGTACAGGTATTGTTTATTATCCTTGATGTTTGTGGGGTATTAGAGTCATTATTACTTCATTTACTATTTTTGACTAGCTGTATTGTATTTATTGCTGTTTCCCTTTTGTATTCTTCTTGTTATCTAAACTTTTGGTGTTTTTATCAGTAGTTTGTGTCAAATCTTGCTGTTTTGTAATATTGTTTGCCTTCACTTTTATTCTGCTTGTTTTGTAGGCTTATTATGCAGCACATTTGATGCTTGAGTTTCTGCTTTCTATTTTGTTATGGGTGATTGGTTAGTTTAATTCCTGGACTCTCATTTGGTCATCTGCGTTTGATATATTTATATTATCAGATATTGGATTTTTTTTTCTTTTTGTTTTTTGTTTCTATTTCCAGTTTTGTTATTTTATTAATATCTCTATATCCACTATTCTTTGTATTACTTGATCTTTATTGAAATTTCCTACCTCATTTGTTGTTTGCTTAGCATTGTTTTGTTGTCTATATAATAGCTTTGCATCATTTTTTGTAGTAAATCCCACAAATGTTATTTGCTCTGGTTTCTCTTGAAGCATATCAGAAAAGGTAAGATGACTTTTAGTGTTTTTGTTGTTCATGAAATTTATTGTTAGGTATTCTCTAATTTTACAACCATAGCATTATGGTCTCAGGCTGTTTAGTCAGAGTAGCTTCCTGATCTATTATCTGCTTAGGGATGTTTTCAGGATTGGTGTTGTTATTTAGCTTAATTTTAAATTGAAAGTTGTTGGGTGTAAACTGGAATAAGTGTGTTGGTATGTATATATATATATATATATATATATATATATATATATATATATATATATATATATATATATATATATATATATATATATATATATATATATATATATACTACAACCATTAAATGTCTGTATTTTTAAATTATATAATAATAATTCAAACAAATATATTTAACACAGTATTCAAAACACAGTATTTGAATACTGTGTTAAATATATTTGTTTGAATTATTAATATATATATATATATATATAAAACCCTGCTATCGCTTGTATTAATGATCAATAGATGGAGCTTTACCAAGACCTCCAAACAAGCGTTTTGTTTACATAAATGTCAGAGTCAATATTCACTGTCTCTTTTATTTTGCTCCACCCTCAGATCAGCTGATTTGCTCTCATCCCTTCACTGATGAGACCAAATCAGCTGGAAATCATCTATTCTGAGGGTGGAACAAAATAAAAGAGACAGTGAATATTGACTCTGATGTTTATGTAAACAAAACAATTGTTTGGAGGTCTTGGTAAAGCTCCATCTATTGATCATATATATAGATCGGAAGAGCGTCGATATATATACTTATACATATATATATATATATATATATAGACTTGGACACTTAATACAAGAGCAATACAGAGACTTCAGACCATTTAAAGGAGTATGGAGAGATGTATGTTGGGAGTAACAAGAAGAGATCAAAAACGCAATGTATGGGTAAGACAACAAACAGGTGTTACTGACATTATTGAAAAAATTAAAAGATTGAAATGGAGTTGGGCTGGACATATTGCTAGAAGAGATGATAATAGATGGACATTTGAAATTTTAAACTGGATTCCAAGAAATTGTAAAAGACCCAGAAAGAGACCACATGTGAGATGGATGGATTAAATAAGAAAATGTGCAGGGGTGTTGTGGAGAAGAGAAGCTAAAGATCGGAGAAGATGGATTAAACTTGGAGAGACCTTCATCCTGCAGTGGATTGAAAATGGTTGATGATATATATATATATATATGTGTGTGTGTGTGTGTGTGTTTGACCAATTGGGTGTTTTATCTTTGTAACATCTTGCATATTATAACCAAAGTATGTATTTTTCAATGTACCTGTGTAGTAAGTAGTTCTGTAGGTTTTTATCTATTATAATGAGAACATAGTTTTGCAGGGATTTAATTTTTTCCTGGAACTCTGCATATTGCTTTTCATTAAAAAATATCAATGATGATAAATTTAGAATTTGGGTGGTCTCTGATTGCTAGTATGGTATGCCACATTTGTTTCTCAGCTATTTCTTTATAGAAGAGGTCTCTTGAGAATTTTATAAGGGTAAATTCCTATCAGTAACTGCAAAAACTTGATGTTTATTTGAAAAAAAATTCTTGAATGTTTTGAATATTTTTTTTTAGTTCCGAGTCATTAATTTTTTTTTTGTTTTTTTTAGATCTTCTTCAGTCCACATTTGAAATACTAGTTCATTATTATTTTCATTGCCTATGCTTATATCCTCAATGTCATTTTTGTTGGGTCTTGTGAATCTTTTAAATTGTGTTGATACTATTTTTTTTTGTTAAAAGATAGATAATTTTTTTTTATAAGATTTGCATAGGTTTTAGTATTGTTTGCACTGTTTGAATTTGTGCTAAAATATTTTTCGTTATCTAATATACATTTTTTGTCTCCTGATGCCATGTTTGATAATAATTTATTTTTTTATAATAGGCATAACTTTTATTATCTTTTTTCACAGAAAAAATAATTTTTGTGTTACTTTTTCTTTTTTTCATGAGTGGTATTCCATTAGAAACCTTGGACTATTTACTACTTTTTCCTGACTTTTTGGTAGCACCGATAAAACATCTACTTCTCCAGTTGAATAACAGGACTGCACCATGTTTATTATTATTATTATTATTATTATTATTATTATTATTATTATTATTATTATTATTATTATTATTATTATTATTATTATTATTATTATTATTATTATTATTATTATTATTATTATTATTATTTGGTGATGATGATGATGATGTATTGAGTCACATGACATAAAACTGTTTTTTTATTTAGGCATTAATGCGATTTAAACAAACATATCAGTATCAAATATTGTTCAATAAGAATTTTATGAACCCGTTGAAGAAAACTAAGAAATTGAATAGATATGTTATAGTTGCATCTCTAACAAAAAAGAAAAATACGCATCGTCAATAAAACATGAACCAATTGTTTTAATTAAAGTTTGGCTTTGTGTACGTTTTTTATTTTGAAATTACATTATTTATGTGTATGTGTGGTTGTTAATGCCATAATTAATTTTGATAATATCCTTATTCTACCGTGAGATTACTGAAATCATACTAATTACTTGTACACATCTTAATAAACGTATATATTATTTAATATTAATGAATTAAGATACTAAATAAACTTTTTATATTCAGTTGGTTTGTTATATATAGTTTAGATTCAATCAAATATTATCTTTGTTTCTATGTTAATAAAAAAAATAGACATATTATTTATATCATTATTAGAAGATTGACTTGTTTTGTTATGATACATTGTTTTAAATCGTAGCATATTTCCATATTAATTACCATTAGAGTTTGACACATAAATGATAGTTTCTTTTTCTCCAATTATTTATTATTTAATTCAAAAGACACTATTTGCACAATTATAATTTGGGTGTAGAGAACCAAAAGGGCACTTGAATAAGATAATCTTTTTTATACCTGATATTAGTATCAATTATTTGTACTCAAACATGTGGGGCATAACAAAAACTCTCTCATCATTATTATTTATACTGTTGCAAGTTGGTGTTCAATTCAGGACATTATAAAGCAATCACCAATTTCAGTTTTGTACAGTTACAATTTGGACATCACATTTCATTAAACATTGTCAAACCAAAACCACACTCTCTCATCACCACACCCTGTATTGTTACAATATATATATATATATATATATATATATATATATATATATATATATATATATATATATATATATATATATATATCAACTATAAGTGTCTAGTCAATTTAAAGTACTAAAACATATATATATATATATATATTTGTTTTCATAAAAATTCTTTTATTGGTTGTGAATTTAAAAGAAATAAAATAATTGTTTTTTCAAACATGATTGGGTTTTTAGATTTAACTTGAAATAAAAACTTTGAGGGTTCGTAAATTAATTAAGTCAATCCCTTGTTATAAAAAAAACAGGGATTGACTTAATTAACTTCCGCCCCCAATGGTTTTTATTTTAAAGTAAATCTAAAAACTGTAATTATAGTATTTCTTTTTAATGCACAGTCAATAAAGTATTTAATATATAAAAATTGCATCTTTATTATTTACCATAAAAGTTATTTCATGGAAATTAAACTAAAACTTATAAATTGTTTTAAATAAATCACTGATGAATCAGATTTGTCTGATACCAGCCAAAAAAAAAGCCTACACTACCACTACTAAGAATTGCTACCTAAACAAACAATCTTTTTAAAAATAAAATATTTAAGTGATCCAAGTTAGAATAAAAATGTGAAACATGGAAATATTTTTGGTTGACACATTTGCATATATTATATGTAATTAAATAAAAATAATAATAACATAAAATTAATTGAGAAAAAAGTCATAAGATAAGAAAATGTTTTAAGCTATAATCAATTATTAATAAATTCATCAAAAATGTTTGGAATCATTATATAGTTAAATAAAACAAAGTAGTTTCCAAAATTATAGCATGTTTTGAAATATCAAATATTACTTGTTTTAATTTCTTATGACAACCAATCTTTTTGCAAAGGTTATGCCACTGAGCATATTAATATATTACATGAGTATAAGATAGAATCTCCTGTTGGTATATTTTTAAAGATGGAAATAATATGACATCCATTCCAGTCTCTATGAACAATTCTTCCAATTGCTAAGACATTGACCATGTTTCAAAACCCGTATACATCTTAATCATGGTTTTATTTTTTCACAATATATCACAGGGTACAAATACAATGAAAACATTTCTTAATGTTCAATTGCAATTCAATCTAAATCTTGAAACTATGTGTGCTTTATGCAGTAATTATCCAGAAAAAATGTTATATTCTTTTCAACACAACCACACATGTCACTTCTATGCCTATGTTTTATAAGCATACAATCAATTTCAAGCAATTATTTAAAAAATATATAAAATATGTTCAGCCATATACCATATCTAATTAGTCATACCCTAGAAACCATGTGGATTGTATACTGCATAATAATACTTGAGAATAAAAATACTTTGGAATAAGAAATAGTTCAGTTCTTATCTTTTCTTTTAAAAAACTTTACCAAGGGACATCATAACCAATCTTGACATTTGGCAATATACCTCAGTTACATTCTCTCACAGATTAAAACTTTATTTTCATTAACCTTCCCCATAAGATTTTATTCTTGAAAATAAACATCTGGATTCTTCATATTTTTAATCATGATGATGATGCAATATTAGAATATAACATTTTTTCCAATTTGGATTACACATTATTCAAGTTAAATTACTTCTGGTCCTGTAAAACATAAATTTATAATACACTTAATATGTTAACTGCACAACTGGCTTTTCCAAATAGCATTTAGCTATTGCTGTTTTAGAAATATCAAAGTCTTTAGATTAGGACATAATACTAATACTCTCACACAAAAGACTAAGCTTTAATAATGTGTTTTTGCACAATTAAATTACTTAATAAAGTATTCATCTTATTTTCAAAATATGGCTTTTTGGTTCTTTTTTCCTTGATCTATAAATTAATATAAATTATATTCTGAAAAGTTAGATTTATATCTATCAATTCATGATATAATGAAAAATTTTATCCAGTTTTTCTATTTTATAAATTATATTTGTAACACACATTTGACTTCCTAATTTAATTGCTTCTACAATGGCACATCATTTTATATATGCTCTACATTTGTTCACTTTAATGATAAGGTTCTTTACATTAATAAGCAAACTAAATGTAGCAATAAAATGAAAAGAAATAATTGACAAAATCATAGTACACATTAGAATATACATTGTAATAAAATCTATGTATTTCATAATATATTCTATATTCAATAATTCATTAACATATATTTCCGAAATGATCACTTTGACATTTATGTAGTATTTTATTTCCAAACAAAAATGTTTTTTTATACAGCAAATGTGTAGTAAAAAAAAATAACTGGAGGTATACATTCCATTAGTTGATAAAAGTTTTACTAAGAGTTTATAATTGATTCTATTATTTTCTCTCCATAAATAAAAATCAAACTAATTTCTTTCAGGCTATCAATTTAATTTAATTATAAGATGATTTTATTGTAAATGATAACCTAATAATAAAACATTTTCACAAATTTTAAATAATTAATAGATAAAAAGTCTTTTAAATCTACTAGAAAGTCCAAGGAATTTACAAACATTCTTGACCAAATTTTATCAATAAAGGTGAATATTTTTTTTAAAAATAAACGTTTAAACTTAGATACATTTTTATATTATATAATTAGGAATTAATCACTTGGATGGATTTATTTCTTTTTATAATTACAGGTCTGTAATATCCAGAGTAAAAATATAATCCATCTTCTTTCATCCATTATCAATTTACCAATCTTTTCAACTGAATCAAGTGAAAATAAAATTGCATGTTTACCAAATCCTACCACTTTTTGCGAAATCCTTTCATATAATTTACTGCTTTTTAAACACGCAACTTCGAATTTCTGTATAAATGTATTGACGTAATTGTACCTAATAAAGATAATTATCTAGTGCAATTTCACAATTAATCATTTAATATACAAAAAAGTTCTATACAGTTAACACATTTTATTCTCATGGGATAAGCAAAGCAACTATTCATTAGTAAACTTTAATTTTTAAATGATTGATAAGATATTTTTTATATATTGTTTCTTACACATTAAAAATAACATTACATTCCAAGTAATAATATTATAAAAGAAACGTTTGTATCTCTATCATCATTTGCTTATTAGCAAGCATAAATAAAATATTTTAAATATCTATTTCTCACATTGTCACGTGGTTCCGTAAAAACTTTATATGACTACGATAACTCTCATTTCATAGGTTTTAATAAAGTGTCCACTGAATTTTATTTCTTTATCTCAAACTGAAATTTTCACCTAAACCAAAAACTATGTCAATTACATATATAATCTTATACTCTCTTGCGGACAAAAAACTAAAAATTTGCATTTTATTTCTTTATTAACCACCTATTTATAAAGACCTTATAAATATAGAAAAAAAATGACGATTTTATACTTGCAATTATTTTCAGTTTTGAAGACATGTATATATAAACTGTAATTATTTGATTGTACTATTTTTCATAATACCATTACAATCATCTATAATTCCAGTCATCTTTTAAGTACAAAAATTTGTCATACATTAATACTTTGACAAAATGTAAAATACCAATCCTATAGTAAAGTTTAATTACATTCACATAGCCACTTGCTATTCTCATAATAACCATAGACGTGCGTTATTAAAATCTACCATGACAACTAAATATTCCATAAAAAATATGTAATACCAGACAAGGTAATAAGTAAAACAAAGCACTGTTATTAACTTTATATTTTTCAATATTTAAATTATTAAAAACTGAAGTTTAGATATGATTATAATATTGAGTAGAATTTAACAGATAATATTTTCAAAAAATATCAAATGTCAGATATACTGTAAATTAGTTATAGTTTTTATTTATAAATATACTAGAAATTGTAGGGTTAATTCCAGTGTTTTGATTTAATATATTTAAAAAAAAGATTTGTAAAGATATAACTGTAGCGGAATTGCTTTCTACTCTAAAAAAAAAAATTAAATTAAAACGTAGATTTAAGATGTATTTTTTAATATGTGGTTAGGCATTCCATCTAATAAAAGTCTGAGATTATCCATTTATATAGATGATAGAATAATAAAGAAACAGGCTTATTCTTAAGGAGAAACAATTGAATGGTGGGGAATACATTTTCCTTGTTATACTATAATGTATTACTGAGCAGGTCTTAGACCTGCTATTGTCTACCTGAAGATCATTTTATTCTTTCAGATATACATAATGCCACTATAAAATCTTACTCTTTAAATCAAACAGAATTATTTGAGCATATTTTACAATGAATTTCTTTTTTGCCTTTGTAATTAAAACTACACATATACACTTGCCCTCAATATTTTATATATAATTAATATACAGAATTTATCACTTTATGAACGAAATAACCTGGGTTATTAAAAGTCAATATTGTATCTCTATAATGTCAATTATATTTAAATTTTTGATATTTTTAGATTTAAAACAAAATAAAAAAAATCTGCATTTAAGATTGCATGTTAAAAGATCAAAAGTTACATCTTTGTAATTTTTTTTTTTGTTTCGAAATTAGCAGATTAAAAATCTGTTGTAATTTTTGCTCAACAACTGAAATATGAGAGCCAATCATAAGTGTTTAAACAACTGTCACTGCCATTCAGCAATCGATATTTTTAACCTTAAACTCAACTTCAAATAAATTCACATTTTTGATATCTGCCCTGTTTGAAAATAAAATCACCAAGAAATAAAATGAACACTTCCCCGTAGTTAAATATAATAACGACATTGATAAATCATTTTTATTTATTTAACATCCCTTGCACAATATAAATAAATACCGTGTCATATCAAACTTTGCACACAAACATATTTTTTATAAAAAAAAACGGTATTTATTATACTATTATATATAATTAATCCTTTATAATTGATAATGCAACATATTTATATAAATTGAACTACGTATATATCTTCAAATTGTACCCATACTCTGTGTCAATGTGTTAAACTCTTAGAAAAAATGTGTAAATATTTGAATGAGAATTCAAATATGCAACGAAAGATTGAGTACGAAAAAAAGTAACGTTTAAAATAGATTTACATATTTTGAAATTATATTCCATTTTATAACAAAATGATTATAAAATTATTTGATATAAGGAGATTTATATATAGATTTGTCATGCATTATTTTAAAGTATAAGCTTTCAGGATTTTAATATTTTTTATAGAGATAATTTGAAGAATATGATAAACCATAATGATTTTAAAATTAATGAGATTAATACTTATTAACTTATGTTTTTAAATTGTATTTCCAATTAAAACATTATTTTAAGAGATTTGATATTGATTTACGTATGTCCTAGCTTCAAGCAGATTGATAAATTATATTAACGATAATAAATCATTCTAATAAGAATCAGATTATGTGAATCTGATTACTTACCATTTATTATGGTAAAACTAAGACAGTTATTTTATCTAAGTATTATAAGCGTCATATTTGACAATATAAAAATATTTCACTGAAATTCTCAACTTTGTTTTCTTACCCATGAATTCCATTCTTGTTAGTCATAATATATATCTCTCCATGCTTCATTAAATGTTGTGAAATATCTATATTGTTCTGATGTACAGTATCGAAGTCTGAGACGTGTAAACCATATTTATTAAAATCTTTTCTTTTTAAATAACATAGAAAATATTCCAATGTCTTTGAAAAAGATTTTTAATAAATGCATTTTATCAATTCTTATTTAGAGTAGATTTACTATATAATAGAAAAAAAAAACAATACATAAACTTGAATCTACTCAATATAGTATGAAAGAAAGTATATTATGACTAACAAAAAAAGATTGAAAACTAAATATATGGTTGAAAAAACAAACATGTATTATTGATATTATTGAAATAATTTAAGTCTGAAGTGAAATCAGGTTGGACTTATTGCTAAAACAGATGATACTAGATGAACAGTTGACATTTTTTAAATTTTATCCGGTAAAAATGTAAATGACTATCCAAAGAGAGAAAAAAACAAAACATGAGTTGTATGGTTGAAATAAAAATGTTGGGGGTGAGATATGGTAAAGAAAGGAGAGATAATGGAGAAACTAAATTAAATATGAATATGTTTTTATCCTATAGTCATGAGATGTTAATGTTTAAAATAATGGTGATAAATTATTCACATAATTATGTTTTTGTTTTTTTTTTTGTTTGGAAGTTGATTTTCGGCATTTTGTTATTCAGAAAATCATATTTGTATACAATAAATCAGATAATAAGAAAATAAAAAATAAGAAAACATGCTGACATTGATAATTCTATTAAACATTGAAAGATTTAAGACAAGCAATTGATCATGCCATAGAAATTTAATCATAAAATGATGTTTTTCGTTTTACATTTTTGTGACTTAATTGTTTTGAATCTCTATCTAAATCAGCATATGTATGAATATAAAAAATAAAAAAAAGAAAAAACGTTATTTTTAACTAATTGTGTTTTTTTTTTTCAATCAAGGCAAAAATTCTGGGTTTGAGTAATGGCTTCAGAAAATTAGCATTATATAGATAAAGTGCTAAATGAAAGGGAAAAAAAATAAGAAAATATATACATAGATTATTGTGAATAACTTTTTGAATCAGAGACGTATTAGTAAACATCTGAGCTTACTCTAAAATTTTGGTCAATATATTAAGGTTATTTCAATTTGATTTGTTAGTTAATTACCAAGAATATACATACAACACAGAAAACACAATTGTATATAAATATTTTTATTACATAAATATTGCAGTGAATACAATATTTAGAATATCTTTTTTGTTTGGAAACTGAAATTTGTAAGAAATCAAGTCCGATTTATAGGCTTTCAGACTCTAATAAACATTTTATATTGAAATCAAAGATTGATCATTGGAAAAACTGGTACTATGGCTCACAATAGGAACTGTCAACTGATTAATGAGTTGTATTTTTCTAATAGAAAAACATTTTGGGGAAAATCTCTAATGAACATTTCAGTGCCACCAAGTAAACCATTCATTAAAGATAAACCTCCTAAATGCATCACTTTTCCAAATTACAAATATAGTTTGAGCTTGTAATTTTTTTTGCATATGTTGACTTGCAAATCATCATTTTTAGGTAAACATCACATAGAAAGTTAATTTATCAGAATTTTATAAATTTAGCAAAACACTTTTATTATTTAGTAATAAGTTGTCGATTTTTTAGATAAAAATAGCTATAATGAAATACATTCAATGTGTTTCTATAGGTAAACTACCATCATTATATATACACACAAAGGCTGCAGCAAGGAGACCCATTGAATCTTCTCAGAAGCCTTAAAGAAACTGAGAAGAGCAAATTCCTAATGTCCAGTCCATATTTTCTGGCCGTTGCAGCTGTTAATAGTATGTGATTATTCATATAGCATATGAATATGGATGAACTGCTCACCAACATGCATTAACCAGCTTGGTGAATTTATTGCCTTTTATGAGGTTAAGATCAATGAACACCATGGTCTTTCTTCTCAGTTGCCTTATAAGGCAGAATGAATGTTTGTGTAAATGATAAATATTTTTCCAATAGATATATAAAATTATGACAGACAAAAATACATCATGCCCCTTATTCATAGGAGGCTGTAAAGTCAGCAACCAAGGCAGCGTTTGGTGGCAGAAGGAGGAGGGTGCTAAGAATCCCCTGATTTGAGACCTAGGCTGCCATTTGATGATGACAATTTATTTAGGCACTTATAACTGCAGATCACTTTCAAGTGAAGGAAGATTGCAAGAATTAGAAAAAGAATTGTCTTATATTAAATGGAACATTATTGGACATTGTGAAGTTAGAAGGAAAGATGAATAGACAATTGACTAAAAAGTGGACATGTACTCTAATATTAAGGCACAGATATTGGAAAAACAAGTGGAGTATGATTCATTATAAATAAAAATGTGGAAGAACAACATTGTGGAGATTGATGGTGTATTGGCCAGAGTGGCAAGATTAGTTATACAACTTAATAACAGATACCAAATGCAGATAATTCAGGTTTATACCCCAACAAGTTCACATGGTGATGAAATAGTAGAAGATTTTTATATGGATGCACAAAAAACTTTTGATCAGAGTAGTCAACATTTTAAAATTGTTATGGGAGACTTTAATGCTAGAATTGGTAAACAAATGAAAGATGAAAGTGTTGTAGGTAATTTTGGTTACAGTAATAGGAATGAGAGAGGACATAGACTTGTGGAGTTTGCAGAAAAAGAAAGAAAAAAACTTTATATTACTAATTCTTTTTGGAAAAAAAATGTTAAAAGGAAATGGACATGGAAGCATACAATTGAAGATCCATTAGAATTGGAATATATTTTGACTAACAGAAAATACATATTTCAAGATTGTAGTGATCTTAATAAATTTAACACAGGAAGTGATCATCGATTGGTAAGATGTAAGGTACATGTTAATGCAAAACAAAACAGACAAAAATTATTAAGAAAAACAATATTTACAGTTGATATTTCTAATCTTCAGAAAAATTCTAATGAATTTAAATTACAACTTACAAATCGACTTCAAGTATTAGTAGATTTTGAACATGATTCAGATTTCTAGGAAATTAATGTGAAAATAAATGATCCACTTTTAAAAAGTGCAACAAAGTTAGCTGGTAGAAAAAAAAGCTACAATTGACCAATAAAACTTCTACTAAGATAATGAATTTATGAAGAAAAGAAGGAATATGAAGTTATACAAAAATGATACATTAAAAAGGATTGAATGTCTCAAATTTTGTAAAATGGTGTGAAAAAGAATTGAATGTGATATAAAAAAGTATAATTGTGATCTTGCAAGGAAAGCTGCAGAAGAGAATAAGAGGCTCAAACATGTAAGATAACATTTTGGTATTGGTAGGAAATTTTTATCTGCAATAAGAAAAAGATGGAATTATTACTAAAAATAGAAATGACATCATGCAATGGGTAGAAGATTTTTGTCAATAATTATATAGTAATAAAGAGCGAGTACCTCATATACCTATTACATCTTCTGAATTGCCCAGGATTTTAAATGAAAAAGTGAGATATGCAATCAAATTTATGAAAAAGGAAATGCTGCAGGTAATGATGGAATTATAATTGATATATCAAAACAAGAAGATGAAGAAATATATTTTTTAACAAAGTTGTATACTAAATGTTTAAATGGTAAGGATGTGCCAGATGATTGGAAGAATGCAGTATTAATATTAATATTTAAAAAAAGTGATAAAGAAGATATTAGAAATTACAGACCTATCAGATTTGTATCAGTTTTATACAAAATTTTTACAAAGATAATTACTACTCATCTAAAGAGAACATTGAATTTCCACCAACTAAGAGAACATGCTTGATTTAAAAGTGGTTTTAGTGCAGTATATCAAATTCAGGTATTAAGAAAAGTTATAGAAAAGACAAATGAATAAGAGTTGCCATTATGCTTTGGATTTGTAGATTATGAAAAAGCATTTGATTTTATAAACTTTTCTTCAGTGATTAAATCATTGGATCATCAAGGTATAGATTCATATTATTGTCACATTGTAAAGATAATTTAAAAAATGTAACAGCAAGAATTAGATTGGGAATGTCAACATGGAGAATGGTGTAAGACAGATTGACTCCATATCTCCAAACCTTTTTATAGAAGTGCTGCAAGAAGTATTTTATGGATTAAAATGGAAATCTAAATGAGTAAAAAAAATGGAGATCATTTAAGTCATTTATATTTTGCAGATGATGTAGTTATTTTTGCAAATGATGCTTTAGAGCTGCAGGACATGTTGCAGGATTTATCAGATGAAAATAGAAAAGTAGGACTAAAGGTAAATGTTACAAAGACTAAAGTAATGTTTAATGGATTGGTCTCAAAATATGAAAATAAAGATTGATTATGATGAGTTAGAGGAAGTTCACAATTACAAATACTTAGGTCAGATTATTACTACAGATGAAAACATAATGGATGAAATTAATTATAGAATTAAACTGAGTTGGAGTGCTCTTGGTAGAAGGAACTTGATAACAAAGAATGTTTTTAATAAATGTGTTTTACCAGTTTTTACTTATGTAGCTGAGATGCGGACATTCAATGTAAGACCAATACAGAGACTTTAGTCCACTCAAATAAGGGTGAAGAGGTGCATGTTGGGAATAACGAGAAGAAATAAATAACACAATATATGGGTAAGAGAACAAATGGGTGTTACTTACATTACCAAAAAATTAAGAAGACTGAAGTGGAGTTGGGCTGGACATATTGCTAGAAGAGCTGATAATAGATGGACAATTGAAATTATAAATGGGATTCCAAGAGTTTGCAAAAGACCCAGCAAGAGACAACATGTGAGATGGATGGATGAAATAAGAAAGTGTGCAGGGATGATGAGAAGAAGAGAAGCTAAAAATCTGAAAAGTTGGATTGATCTTGGAGAGACCTTCATCTAGCAATGGATTGATATGGGTTGTTGTTGATGATGATGATAAATACAGCAAAACAGAATTTAAAATTATAATTAAAATTGAGAGTTAGATGATGATATGGAAAGAATAACCCCAATGTTTACATTAATAACTCAATACCAACCTTCAGAATGTGTAATAGTTTCTGTGTTACATTGCAATTTAAAAGTTTGGAACAGAGAGGTTTTACTATCCCTTTTAGTTCATTAGCTTATAACACTTTTAATGGCCTTTTTATTTTGGACAATAAGGTAAATCTATGAATAATATATATCAACGTTTTCACAAGATCAACCTTAAAATTCATCATATTTTTAAGATTAATTCAACAATTTTTAAGGATGTTCCAAATAACATATATGACTCATCCCTAATAAGTAAGTCAACATATTTTAAAAAGTTCATTTTAGATTCAATAACTTTTGCTAACTTAACTCAACATAAGTTTAATGATAAACAAAATCTTGACTGATGTGTCAGTCCCTTAGAAATCAAGGAATTGTTATTCATATCTGTGCAGTAATTAATGATTTTTCTTCATTAATCTAGGCTCAGTATAAAAATGTATATCCATTTCGACTTGGACTTAAAACGTATATTATGATCTTTAATTAAGTACTGATTGTAAAATGTATTCTTAACTTAAGATTATCTTATAGCACATCACTAATAATATTGCAAGAACCAAATGCATAATTTTAATATCATTTAATCTTTAAACACTTCAAAAAGAATAACAAATGATTATAACTAAAAGTAATTATACATCTTTAGCCACCATATAGTTCAATTTTTCCTTATTGCAAATATCCTATTCGCGAGAATCACTTGTTATCCTGCAAATATGTGCTTTATATGTGGGAAGATTTACCTCTATTTTTTTAATTCTTCAATAAGTTATGGGTTCTTAATTCTTTACTGAGATTACTAGACCTGGAAAATGATATAACCCATCACATTTAACAATAGAGAATTAAAATGCTGCTATTTTCTCTCCAATAAAAAACATGTAACCAATTTTTGTATTTTTAAATATATAATAGTTAGGATTATGTTGACTCAATAATTGATGTTTCATGGAAGACAAGCAACATCAAAATATGTCATTAAAAGTATTAGCATGAGTAACATTTGTCATTAGCTTCATTTTTTCTGGGAAAAAAAGGATTGCCAACTTTTAATTGAATTGACAACACAACAGTATTGTGATACTAAACCTGAATAGGAAATTATTTTAGATGCCAAACTCTTTCCTGTGAATTTATATATTGATAATTAAATATTGTTTAATCTCACCATATTCAATAACAGTTTCAAAATTAACATTTGAGTCTACATGAAAACCAATTAAAACTTAATTTGGCCTATTTATCATATATTTAATAATACACATAATGGTTTTAATAATTGAATACCTAACATTGAAATGATATTATACTTCATAGTTGTAACCATATCACATGGTACAAAAAAGTCATTATATAATTTAATATTATTACAAATAAACTGAAATTAACTGAAATTAATTCAAGTTGGTAAATTAAATAGCCATCTGCATACACATCAGTTATAGGGGCAAAAGGTTTCAGGAAATGATTTGTAGTAAGTTGATCTTTCCTGAAAATAAGTTAACACTTAATTATATAAGTCAATCACATGGTCCATGTATATTGTACAACAACTCAATAATATTGTAATACATGATATTGTAGAATATTATGTTGTTATTGCAATGCTTTTAATTTAAAACACTCTTTCAGCTATCAGAACTATTTTGCTGTATTTTTTATTTATTTGATGATAAAATTTAGAAAAAAAGTAAATATTGATTTAGTACATCAAAAAACAATCTGAAGACATCAGTAGTTTCCAGAGAAATTGTGAAAGCAAACCACCAAAAAGCATAGACCATTACTGATTGGATAGATTATTAGATTTTGGGCAGATAAAATATTGTAAACTAATATACAGTTGTTATCAATAAGGAAAAATAATGTATTTTTTCTCAGTTTATTTATGTATTTATAATTATTTTTTATAAATATTTATATAATAATTATTTAAAAATTATTTTTATGTTTATATTGGAATTTATTAATATTTTGTTAATTATATATATATATATAATTTTAAATTTAAGAATTTGATTCTACGATTTTATGATGATTAAATAGTATTCAGTCAGATGTTGGAAATAAAGTTTAATCAACAATGGTTTTGTTAATTTATTTTTATGCTCTTGTTGTAATTATTTATCAAAAAAACTTATTGTTCTCATTATGTATTTCTAGTACTTTATTTTTTTGTATGTTTGGAAAATTTAAATATGATTTCATTTGATAAACTAAACTTCTAATAAAATATATACAATTTATTAATTTATAACATAGAATATAACTTTTTTTATCATAAAATAGAATGTTAAACTATTAACTCAAACAACATTAGGAGACTACTCAGTATTGAAATGTTGCCAAATTATATATATATATATATATATATATATATATATATATATATATTATTATTATATATTATATTTATTATTATATATATATTTATATATATATCTTAGAGAGTTGGACATAAAACATAATAAAATTATCATTGCAATCAAGAATTAAGATTTCTTTTGACTGGATAATGTGAATAAACAAAACGAGCATGATGAAGACTGAATTTTTGGTATTCAATTAAATAAAAACACTGCTATAAGTTTACCTTATTTTATTTTAATTTTGTTATCTAACAATTATTTTAGTTTTAAATGAAATTAATTATTTACTAAATCCAATCTAACTGATGAATTTTCAAAAAGTTTCATTTCAGATTTTATTTCAAGCAATTTAACATTATATATATATATATATATATATATATATATATATATATATATGAAATTTCACTTGGCTCCAACAGGTGCCAGAGTTTATCTTAGCTTAACTATTTATTTGTAATTGTCTGATTAAAAAAAAAGAAATAATGATAAAAATAAAAGACATTAGTTAATTAGTGAATGATATATGATAATAATGTATAGTAATGGTATATTTATTAAATTTTGTCTGATTATGTATGAAAAGATAGTAGCATGCGGTAGTTAGTTTGATAAGAGATGAAAGATAATAAGTTTACTTAAAGGAAATATTTGGGTTATTTTTTTTAAATTAATAAATAGTATTAAACACATTATAAAGTAAATATTGTTGTGATCATTTTTAGTTTATAAACTATAAATAAGTTAATATAAATAAAATAAATAGTATTAAATTGGTTTAAAAGTAATCTTTTATCTACTGGAAAATAAAATTAGAATGCAAACCATTAGTTTCTATATGGCTAATTATCTTTATTGTACTGAACTATTATAGTTGGAGGATACTTAGTAATTATCTAATTAAGCTAAAACATAAGCTAGGAAAATTGAAAGACATTTATATTTTAATCTCATTATAGTTAAAAATGCATCAATATCCTCATAGTTAAAACTGATTTTAAGTCCAATAATTTAATAGTGATACCTGATATTAATTTCAAGATATTCCTGATATAATAATGCTTGTCTCTAAAATAGTTTTAAAAAAGAAAAAAATATACTGTGCTAAAATAAGAAATGATGAATGTTATCTGCCATGCGTTTAGTATAGTGTCATTTTAACTTTGCCTATTGTTCAATTTAAAAATGTATTAAATGTGATAAATTAATTATCTATCATTATTAATGACAAACTTTTGTCTACACAATGAAATATTATATTTGCATTTACTTATAAGTAAAGCTGTGACATTTGTTCCTAGCTCCTAAACAGAGGAAAATGTTTTTTATTGTAAAATAATTGTACTCTTATATTGAAGAGAGTAAAGAAAAATTCATTGGAAACACATCATAAAATATTATATATGAATTTTTTTTTTAAAAAAAAAGCTGTTTTAAAAAAATGTGTTCACTCAAAGGAGAATAATGGAATTGAAATGAGACTATATTATCATACATTTTAACGTGGGATCCTTATAAAAGTGTTCTCAGCTGAAGAATTTGTTTCACATATTATTCTAATGTCGTCCTATCTTTATTATTTCAATGTTTTACTATAAAATATCTTTAAAGGAACAAATTAAAATATATTTAAGGAACTGTTAAACATGTTTAGTTTTTTAGAAATCATTGTCATGCTTATGAATGTTTTGACCAGAAGCATCGAATACCGTCTGATAAATTATCCTCAATCAATTATATACATTTCTAGAATGGAAAAACGAGTGCAGAGTTAAAACTATTATCTAAAGTTACTGTATTATTATTATTATTATTATTATTATTATTATTATTATTATTATTATTATTATTATTATTATTATTATTATTATTATTATTATTATTATTATTATTATTATTATTATTATTATTATTATTATTATTATTATTATTATTATTATTATTATTATTATTATTATTATTATTATTATTATTATTATTACTACTACTCTCTACTTACTACTATCTACTTATCTACTACTCTACTCTCCTTATTATTATTATTATTATTATTATTTTGTCTGTTTTATATTGGTTTTTAAAAAAGAAACCAGAAAATATTTATGCTATATATTTTGTTTTAAAATATGCATAATACTATTAGCATAAATATACCAGGAAAAGTAATGTTACAATTTAAATAGCAATGGGTTTATTAGAATGGGTAAATATTTTTCCATTCTGAGGTAAATTTTATTATATTTATTAAGCATTTCACAAGTTAGTTTCTATTTGATAATTTCATTCACAGAGATTTGAATATCTCTGTCTTAGTTTATTTATATGTGGTATTTCACCCAGTCTTACTTTAAATTAGCCAAAGAGGTTTATCAGAAAATTTCCATTCATTTGTTTTATAAATGCTACATTTATAATAACTTCAAATATTTTATATGCATTTAGAATTAATATTCTCACATTTAATTTGCAATCTTTTAAAGCCCTCTAGTCACTATATCTTTAGTATTTAATATTTTATTATGTGTGCATTGTGCCTTTGCCTAGAATTTTAATATGCATTTAATTTTAAGTAATTCTTATAGTAGGTGTTTGACACAGTTTTACATTGTTGGTCTTACATTGAATATACATGTTTGATTTTTAAAATTCTTAGTGACAACTTAGTTCATGTGAAGTCTATATCTTGTTGTTAGTTTAATATATGTTAGCCTCATAGTACTAAGCTTTGTTAATTACTTTGAGAATGTTTTATGGGAAAGACAAGGTCATCCATCCTTATTGGATTGCTTTATTGTTCTTATTTATGATTATTATATCCCTGATATTTGTATTCCTAGTGATTATAATCACATTTCGAAGTACTGTAATCTGATGAGAGAGGATCATATTTTCCTGGTGCATCTTTCCTACTTCCTGATGTGCTGTAGACAAGGTCCATGCATCCTATTTTCTGTCTCAAAATTAAGTATTTTAAAAGCCACCACATTCTTATTCAGTTCTGCAGAGCATATATGTAATTTGTTTGGCCTGTCATCCATGATGAATTAATGCTAATTCAACCACAGTAGGTGATGTTGCATTTGTGTTAGTTATGTAATAACAAGATATGTTTGTTTGAGGAACTTTGTTTCTTCAGGTTGGGTTAGCTATTTTAATGCTTATAGGTATATCAATGTTTGATTTGTGTTGATATGATAGTTTTATCATCCACAAGCCGACCAACAGTAATTTATGTTTATTTTTAAGTATGTTAAATTATGCGTATGGTATAAGTGGAAATACACACATACTAATTTTAATATGCTCATCCAGAGTTTTTTGCTGCTGGATATGTAAGTATTTTAAATTTTAAAAGAAGTTACTGTAATAATTTTATGTGGATATAATTTATTAAGGGAATTACCTCTGATGAATGAGTGGCCCATATATCTAATTAAGTTTAAATTTAGCTAGAAATTTGCTTAAATATATCACTATCTATAATATTAGTAATGTTAGTGTAGCTAGTGGTGATATTTATAAAATATATGCTGAATATGCTTATTCCAGCTTAGTCTTTGTTAAGCTCAGGGTTATAAATTTAAGCTTCTTGTGTCTTATTCTGAGTATTAGATAACTCTACCATATTATTAAATATGCTAATAAAAATAGAATTGTGCCTTTTAAACTTGGTCCATTTTAATTTAAGCTTAAAGATTTGAATCTCTGATTGTTAAAAAGTGATTAGAATTTAGTATTAAATAGCCTCTGCTTGCTATTGTAGGTATTTATTATTTAGTATTTTGTTTATCAAAACAAACAATTTAAACGAGTTTAAGAGGGATACTCAGTAACTGTAGCCAGAGAAATTGTTTATATTTTTGTAAATCAAAAATAAAGTTAAAAGTCAAAATATTTGTAAAAAGATTTCAGCACTGTATTGGCAATGTGTATAATAAAATTTTATTTGTAAATATTTTCTTCATATTGTTCTTAATAAACCATATTATTGTTATTTTACAAGTTTTGTTTTTGTTTGTTTTACTTTTATATGAAAAACTTATTGTCTTGAGTTCCAAAGTTCATAAAATTTTGAGTTCCACAGTTCATAAAATTTTCAATTCAAAAGTTCATAAGCATATTATAAAGTATATAAAAAAAATTACGATACTGGTTTAAAAGATAAAGCCATTCTAATTTATGTGATTCTCAGATTGAATCACAGTAAAGATAATTACATTATATCAGATGCTTAATTAAATGCTCATTTAATAATTGATTTTAAGTTGTCATTATATCTTCTCAGACTGAAGATTATGCAATGTTGGGTGAAATAAAATATTAGTGCTTCAGAAGATTATTTATTGTTTTCTATTTTAAAAAGCTAAACATTATGTTATATATCTGCACATTATCGATCATCATCATATATTTTAGAATTTTATAATCCATCTGCAGTTGTCTGTGAGTATGGGGAAAGACATAAAAAGTACCCTTGCCCTTTTCCTTGCTCATGTATTAGTTTAAATATAAATTGATTCATTAAATTAATTAATTAAATTTTTAAATTAATATTTGTTTTGTTTATTGTTCCATGACTGAATAATAAGGCTGTTATTTTATGGTCAGTCAGAATATCACTCACTTGTTTATTTATCCTAGCATTATTTACTAGGCAACTTGAACTTTTAATTTGCATAAGAGTTTTAGTTTTAGAATACCTGAGATTGTTTACTCTTGTTGCTTTGTTAGTTTTAATTTAATGTGATAGTCCTTCCAAACA
Source organism: Epiperipatus broadwayi (assembly GCA_028023455.1). Classification (NCBI taxonomy): domain Eukaryota; kingdom Metazoa; phylum Onychophora; class Udeonychophora; order Euonychophora; family Peripatidae; genus Epiperipatus; species Epiperipatus broadwayi. Next base: position 1,468,520 of record JAQFVV010012426.1, on the reverse strand, counting down.
GAGTATAATCTATTTTTATTCAGAGAGTGTGATCTGATGGTAGGCCGATTCCAATAACTATTAAGTAATGATTTTAAAAATTATCTTTTGTATTGTTTACTGGTAGATTATTAATATGCCATAATTGTTATACTTGTATTGGTATTGGATCTGGTCTCTATCTGATTATACATCTCTGGATCATCATTCTTTTTTTAAATTTATTGTAACCACACTGAGTCAAGTCATTAAGAGTCTTTATCATCTTCATTTCATCTTCATTTAACTTCATCATCATCATCATCTCTCTCTTTTATTTTTTCAACTTCATTTCATCTCTCTCTTTCTCTCATTTCTCATCTTGGTATCTTATTTTCATCATCTAATCATCATCATCATCAGTTAACTTGATCATCATCAATATATCTCCCTCTCTTTCTAAATCTTTTTACTTCATTTCATCCCATCTTCATCTCTCTCTTTCTTTCATCATTTCTTTATTTCATCTCTCTTTTGTCCATCTTTTCCTTTCTCCACCTTACACGCCACTCTCTCTCTATTTCCATTTAGTTACTATATATATATATATATATATATATATATATATATATATATATATATATATATATATATATATATATATATATATATATATATATATATCATCAATCACTATAAATCTACTACAGAATGAAGTTCTCGCCAATCCATCTTCTCCGATCTTTAGCTTCTCAACATCATCCCTGCACACTTTTTCATGTTACTTCCAGCATGCATCTCTCCATACATCTTTGAGTGGTCTGAAGTTTCTGTATTGCTCTTATCTTAAGTGTCCAAATCTCAGAACCATAAATAAGAACTGACAAAACACATTTGTTAAAGACATTCCTTTTCAAGCACATATACACATTTCCTTTTAGTAACAAGTTATTTCTACCAAAAGCACTCCAAACAATTTAATTCTATGATTAATTGCATCCATAATGTTTCCATCTGCATTAATTATCTGCCCATGGTACTTGTAAATGTTAACTTCTTCTAATTCATCATAATCAAGCTTTATTTTTATATTTAGAGCATATTGATTAAACATTACTATAATCTTTTTAACATTTATCTTTAGTCATACTTTCCTACTTTCCTCTGATAACTCTTGCAACATTTCCTGCAGTTCTGAAGCATTATTCGCAAAAACAACTACATCCTCTAAAAATCTAAATAGTTTAAATAATATCCATTTACTTTTACTTCTTTAGCTTCCCATTTTCATCCACAAAATATATCTTGCACCACTGCTGTAAAAAGTTTTGAAGATATGGAATCACATTAATTTACACCCTTTTCAATGTTGACTTTCCCAGTATCATTATGTAATCTAATTGGTGCTGTTGCATATTTCTAAATATTTTTTTAAAACATGACAGTATCCTGGATCTATACCTTGATAATCTAATGCTTTAAGCTCTGAAGAAATGTTTATAGTCTCGAATGCCTGTTCATAATCTACAATTCCAAATCATGACGGCAACATATATTCATTGGTCCTTTCTATAACTTTTCTTAATACCTGAATATGATCTACTGTACTAAAATCACTTTTAAATCCAGCTTGTTTTCTTGGTTGGTGGAAATCCAATGTTATCTGTAGACGAGTGATAAAAGGCTGATAGGTCTTTAATTTCTAATATATTTTTTATCACCTTTTTTAATTATTAATATTATTACTGCATTCTTTCAATCATCTGGTAGATCTTTATCATTTAGAGAGTTGGTATATAACTTTGCCAATTTTTTTTTTATTTCTTCACCTGCTTCTTTTAATATATCAATTATAATTCCATCACTACCTAGAACTGTTCTTTTCTTCATACATTTAATTGACAATCTTACTTCTTCATTTAAAATTCTGGGCAATTAGGAAGTTGTAATAGATATAGGATGCAGTTGTTCGTTATTACTATATAATTCTTAGATAAAAGTCTTCTACCCATTTCATGATGTCATCTCTCTTTTTAAAAATAATTCCATCTCTTTCTCTTATTACAGATATAAATTTCTTACCAATACCAAAATATTGTTTTACATTCTTGAGACTTTTTTTTTTTCTACAGCTTTCCTTGCTAGTTCACAGTTATACTTTCTTATATCATTTTCAAATTTTTTCCACACCATTTTATAAAATTTGAGATATTCAGTCTATTTTAATGCATCATTTTCATATATCTTAATATTTTTTTTTCCTTCTTAAATTCTCTAGTCACGGTAAAAATTTTATTGGTCAATTGCTGCTTTTTTTCTACCAGCTATCTTTGTTACAATTTTTAAAAGTGTATCAGTTATTTTCATATTAATTTCATTCAAATCTGAATCATGTTCAAAATCTAACAATACTTGAAACTGATTTTTAAGTTCTAATTTCAATTTATTAGAATGTTTCTGAAGATTGGGAATATCAACTCTAAATATTGTTTTGCATGATAATTTTTGTTTCTCTAGTTTTGCATTAATACATATCTTACATCTTACTAATCAATGATCACTTCCTGTGTTAAATTTATTAAGAAAATTACAATCTTGAAATATGTATTTTCTGTTAGTCAAAATATAATCCAATTTTGCTGTACCTTCATTTGGATGCCTCCATGTCAATTTCCTTTTAACATTTTTCTCAAAAAAAGAATTCATAATATAGTTTTTCTTTTTCTGCAAACTCCACAAGTCTATGTCCTCTCTCATTTCTATTACCATAACCAAATTTCCTTACAGCACTTTCATCTTTCATTTGTTTACCAATTCTATCATTAAAGTTTCCCATAAAAATTTTAAAATGTTGTTTACTCTGACCAAAAGCCTTTTGTACATCCATATAATAATCTTCTATTTCTTCATCACTATGAGAACTTTGTTGTGGCATAAACCCGAATTATCAGCATTTGGAATCTGTTATTAAGATGTATAAATAATCTTGCCACTTTGTCCACAATGTTGTTCTTCCACATTTTATTTATAATGAATCCTACTCCACTTGTATTTTCAATATTTGTGCCTTTCTAATAAAGTATATGTCCACTTTTTAAATTAATTGTTTCTACACATTTTCTTCTAACTTCAAAAAGTCCAATAATATCCCATTCAATATAAGACAGTACTTTTAATTTTTGCAATCTTAATTTACCTGAAAGTGATCTGCAGTTATAAGTACCTAAATAAAAAGTCATCATCAAATGATAGCCTTGGTTCACAATCAGGGAATTTTTAACACCCTCTGTCTTTGGCCATTTCTGCTGCCTTGGTTGATGATGTTACAGCCTCCTGGGAATAAGGGCCATGATTTATTTTTGTCTGTCATAATTGTATATATGTATTGGAAAAATATTTATCATTTACACAAGCATTCATTCTCCTTTATCAGGCAACTGAAAAGAAAGACCATGGTGTTTTATGATCATAAACTCACAGTTAAAAAAAACAATAAACTCACCACAGCTGGCTAATGTATGTTTGTGAGCAGCCCATCCTTGTTCATATACTATATGAATAGTCACATAGTAATAAGATCTGCAATGACAAGAATATATAGTGGACATTAGGAATGTGACCTGCTCGGTTTTTTTAAGGCCTCAAAAAGAAATAAAAGAGTCTTCTCTCAGTTAATAGCAAACTTCTTTCAGCAACCATGTATATATATATATATATATATATATATATATATATATATATATATATATATATATATATATATATATATATATATATATATATATATATATATATATATATATATATATGGAAAAAAGATCAGATGGGTCACATCTTTACTATATCCACATTATTCTAATATAACTTTAATAAAAAATGCATTTTTTCATAAATGATGAAGACACAATAATCACATCTATAATATGTGCATTATTCACTGTCATATTATGATGAATAGAAACCCCTTTTATGAGTCAATAATGCAATGTTTTTGGTTATTTCATAGGTATGAAATTCTAATAGCTTTATAAAGGTCAGAGTGAATACAAAATACTGTTTAAATAATTTACTGCCATAAATTAAAGGGTCAAAATGATGGGTGTAATTGGAATTTTGTTTGAATAGCATTCCATTATTGTTACTTTATTTTGTACTTTAGTTTAGAGTATATATTGTTTAATAAAATTATTGTCCATCTAAAATACTTATTTGAGAAACAGTGAAAACACATTGAAATCAAAATACTTAAAAAATATACTAAGTCTTTTTTAATGAATTTGAATAAATTTGATTGAATGGCAAAGTCAGTCATAGCTACATATTTCCATATGGGTGAAATTTGACAATAGTTTAAGGTCGTTTTACATTCTTTGACATCATGAGAATGATAAAAATATTTTTCTCATAATTAAGTGGACTTCACTTTTAGTAAATACTTCAGTGAGATAAATTTTACAAGTTTTCTGTAATTTATGTATATAATGATTACATTTCTCTAAGAAATTAGAGTTTGAAATTTTAAAATTCAAGTTTTAATGCTAATACTCCATATCATAAATATACAACTCAAGCAACATAGTAAGTGAAATATGTTTTATTGTAATATAGTTATAAATATGTGTCAATTTTTATGAATTTGGAAATGAACGTTATCTTCCTCATATTTTGAAACAATATGGATTATTAGTAAAAAAAATTGCATCCGTAAATGCATTATTGTATAGAGTAATAAACACACAGGAAATTATTACTATATGTATCTTTACTAAACACACACCTATACTCTTGACACATATTTTATATTCAAACAACATAGTCTATCAACTAAAGTAATTACTGGAAAATTTAAAACCTTGCCAAAAATAAGCAATTATTAAGATTCTAGCCTCTTTTTTCATAGCATAGAAAAAATATCAAATTTAAATTGTTATATCTAGACCCATACCATATTGATACTACCTAATCAAAATTAATTTACCAACCTTTTAGCTTTTAGCTATAAAAATATGTATTGTTAATATAGATTCAATTTGTCCACTCTACCAAAGAAAGGATAAAAATACACAAAAATTTATCTTTAAATGCAAACATACTAAATCCCAACTAATCTCAATCACGTTTCAGCATAAAAAATGCCTTTTCACATGTATTAGAGTAACTATTTTTATTTTATTCATTGTTTGGTTCTGCTTCAGCTAATTTCTAAAAAATTTCAATTACAATTTTTGCACCAATAAATAAAAATTAAAAATTACAAATCAAACCCTTGAACCTACAGATATATCAGGAACCATACTGAGATTAATATATTACCTTACCTACACTAATGTAACCTCTATCCATTAAAATTATGATATAATCTTTGTTTTAATATAGCAATACTTGCAAATAAGTATATAGTTTGTTCATTTAAAAATTAATATATAATAAAGCAAGCATACAACTGAATAATAATCCATTTTAACATTTAAAATTAACTGGACATTTTATGGCATAATTAATTTTTCACAACTTGCACCTGCATGTAATTCGTATTAAAACTGATTTTAATAACTAATCTATATCTATCTATCTATCTATCTATCTATCTATCTATCTATCTATCTATCTATCTATCTATCTATCTATCTATCTATCTATCTATCTATCTATCTATCTATCTATCTATCTATCTATCTATCTATCTATCTATCTATCTATCTGTCTGTCTGTCTGTCTACCTACCTACCTACCTACCTACCTACCTACCTACCTACCTACCTACTTATCTATCTATTTATCTATCTATCTATCTATCTATCTATCTATCTATCTATCTATCTATCTATCTATCTATCTATCTATCTATCTATCTATCTATCTATCTGTTTGTCTGTCTGTCTGTTTGTCTATCTACTATCTATCTATCTATCTATCTATCTATCTATCTATCTATCTATCTATCTATCTATCTATCTATCTATCTATCTATCTATCTATCTATCTATCTATCTATCTATCTATCTCTATCTATCTGTCTATCTATCTACCTGTCTGTCTGTCTATCTATCTATCTATCTATCTATCTATCTATCTATCTATCTATCTATCTATCTATCTATCTATCTATCTGTCTGTCTGTCTGACTGACTGTTTGTCTATCTATCTATCTATCTATCTATCTATCTATCTATCTATCTATCTATCTGTCTGTCTGTCTGTCTGTCTGTCTGTCTGTCTACCTATCTATCTATCTATCTATCTATCTATCTATCTATCTATCTATCTATCTATCTATCTATCTATCTATCTATCTATCTATCTATCTATCTATCTATCTATCTATCTATCTATCTATCTATCTATCTGTTTGTCTGTCTGTCTGTCTGTCTGTCTATCTATCTATCTATCTATCTATCTATCTATCTATCTATCTATCTATCTATCTATCTATCTATCTATCTATCTATCTATCTATCTATCTATCTATCTATCTATCTATCTATCTATCTATCTATCTATCTATCTATCCACTTCCTTAATATTAAGTAAAATATAATATGTGCATATATGTTTTAGTGAGTATTATAAACCTAAAATAAAATAAATCATACAACTATATATTCTTCAATAGTGATTATGTTAAAAGTAAATGCATTTTTAATGCAACAGGAAATTATTTTCATCTGGTTTTACAGAAAAATCAGATCATTCTTTAGAGGGATAAAACTTCCTGTTATTACAAAATCAGATTTTGTTTCATTTTTAAAATGAACTGCAGTACAGAATGAACATTCAACATTTATAAGGCTAAGACTGTGAATAAAAAAATAAACAGATAAAATTTGGAGACCAGAACATAACTAATTTAAAATGACTTTCTAAAGCATTTCCAGCTTCAAGATTTAATAAATACTACGGCGGATATCGAACCTCCCGATGTTTTGACAATTTTGTTCATTGTATGCTCAATTACATTATTTTTCGTCATCGCTGATGATTTTCTGTAAAATATCATTGTTGTTGAGCTATAATTTTTTTTTTCAAAACATTTGTGTATAATAGTCTCAGCTTTCTGACGCATGTGTAGATTATCAATCATTTTTAAAATATTGCAACAAAATTTTCTAATAAAAGTAAACTACAAAATCTGCAAAACTTCACTAAAAATTCATCTTTTTTACCCGTTCTCTAGAGATCCAAGCGCGCTACTTTGAATTGTTGTAGTTATGTAAATATATTTATTTTATTCAGCTTTAAACATTTAAAACAAAATCAAAACAAAAAAAAAAAAACACGTTATAAATTTTATTTAAAATTATATAAAAAAAATATAACAACATGGACTTTATACAAAATTGTCCAATAAAAAACACTAGAACCAAATAGTCATGTTAGCCGAGAGGTCATCACATCCGCCTTGCAAGCAAGAAGTTGTTTGCAGACTGTTGTGGGTTCGCCTCCTCGCCGATGCTATGACATATGAAAACAAACAACAACAACAAATATATATATATATTTATAATTAGTTTCCAACCAGTAACCACCTAAACATTCATAGTAAATATAGCAACTAATACTTCTAACTGCTGTCAAGGCAACCTTCACACCTTTTAATAGCAAGAAGGGAAATCCATTCTTACAAATGGTCCATTGAATATATATGGACACTTAAAGATTGCAACTTATATTTTTACAATGAAGTTTTTAAATAAACCTCTTTAAACATGAAATAAACATGTCACTATAATGCAGACTAATAAATAGTCATCTAAAACATTTCTTAATGCAATACTTTTAAACTGCCCATGTATTATTTAGAAATAATAAGCGAAATAGTGCCTAAAGCTAATCTGGGATAACGATGTAATTAGTTTCCAACCAGTAACCACCTAAACATTCACAGTAAATATAGCAACCAATATTTGTAACTGCTATCAAGGCAACCATCACACCTTTTAATAGCAAGATTGGAAATCCATTCTTACTAATGGTCCATTGAATATATATGGACACTTAAAGATTGCAAGAAGTATTTTGTGGATTAAAATGGAAAACTAAAGGAGTGATAGTAAATGGAGAGTATTTAAGTCATTTAGATTTCACAGATGATGCAGTTGTTTTTGAAAATAATGCTTCAGAGCTGCAGAAAATGTTACAGGAGTTAGCAGATAAAAGTAGAAAAGTAGGACTAAAGATAAATATTAAAAAGACTAAAGTAATGTTTAATCGATTTGCTCAAAATATGAAAATAAAGATTAATTATGAAGAATTAGAAGAAGTTAACAGTTACAAATACCCTGGTCAGATTATTAATACATATGGAAACATAATGGAGGTAGAATTAAACTTGGTTGGAGTGCTTTTGGTAGAAATAACTTGATACTAAAAGGAAATATTCCTATGTGTTTGAAAAGGATTGTTTTTAACAAATTGGTTTTACCAGTTCTTACTTATGGATCTGAGACTTAGACACTTAATAGAAGAGCAATACAGAGACTTCAAACCACTCAAAGGAATAGAGAGAGATGTATGTTGGGAGTAACAAGAATAGATCAAAAATGCAATGTATTGCTAAGACAACAAACAGGTATTATTGACCTTATTGAAAAAATTAAAAGATTGAAATGGAGTTGGCTGGACATATGCTAGAAGAGATGATAATAGATGGACAATTGAAATTTTCAACTGGATTGCAAGATATTGTAAAAGACCCAGAAAGAGACCACATCTGAGATGGATGGATAAAATAAGAAAATATGCAGGGGTGTTGTGGAGAAGAGAAGCTAAAGAACAGATAAGATGGATTAAACTTGGAGAGACCTTCATCCTGCAGTGGATTGTTAATGGATTAATGATTATGATGAAAGATTGCAACTTGACTACAGAGTATGAAATATTGTTACAATGAAGTTTAAATAAATCTCTTTAAACATGAAATAAACATGTCACTATAATGCAGACTAATTAATAGTCATCTAAAACATTACTTAATGCAATACTTTTAAATTGCCCATGTATTATTTAAAAATAATAAGCGATATATATATATATATATATATATATCGCTTTTTTTTTATATATATATATATATATATATATATATATATATATATATATATATATATATATATATGTGTGTGTGTGTGTGTGTGTGTGTGTTAAGGAAAAAAGAGATCGAAAATAAAATGCTTGGGAATGAAAAAAAAATGTGTGTTAAGAACATCATTAGTAGTTTGGGGCTTTACACATAGTTAAACGAGAGAGATAATAATATATAAATAAAAATCTTAAACTGGACTCCAAACGATTTAAAAGTCTTAGAATAAAATCATATGTGAGTTGGCAAGATGAAATAAAAAAGTAGGTTAGGAGTAATGTGGAGAACAGAAGATAAAGATCGGAGAAAGTGAATTAAACTTAGGGAGACGCTCCTTGTGCCGTGGATCGATAATGGTTGAAAATAATGATTTCATTAAAAAACTATTCACTAAATAATGTTAAATAGGAATGCTACAATTTTTTTTCAATATTCTTGCTTTGTATAGTCTGTAAACGTATAATTAAATAATTTTATTCTATTAAGTTTTTTACTTTGTGAACTAACTACACAAACATGTGTGCATTTTAATTAAATTTTCTTGCTTACCTTATTACAATACACTATATTAATATTTTTATAACATATGAAAACAAATAGTTATTTATTTCATATTTTCAAATAATTTTGATATAAACTTAACAAAAGTGATGGAAAATATTAAAAGAACATTTAAACAATAGTTATTAAAATTAGACTTAATAAAAAAAATAAAAAAAACTAACGATAATGTATTCTCAGCTTTGAATCAATTTATTATAAATGCTAATTACAGAAAATCTTATATAATTAAATAAATAATATTGTTAATTTAGTAAAAACAAATTTATTTTTTGCTTTATTATATTTTTTTCTATTTACATGTCAACTCACGAACATATGTCTCAATCTTATAAGTGGATCAAACAATAGCTTTTTTAGAAACAAATTATTTTATATATATATATATATATATATATATATATATATATATATATATATATATATATATATATATATATTGCGGGTTCATCCGTGTTAACAACTTTTAATATTAATATACTGACGTTTTGACTTGGTCACACAAGCCATCCACAGAGTTATGAATCGAAAATATTTCTTTATAAGTTTTTATTGAGTTTTTATTTATATTGTATTATAAATTGTTTACCGTTGTTTGGAATATATATATACTCAATGGTCAATTTTATATTAAAATAACAAATGTTCACACTTTAATGACAGGCTTCAATCTACTCCATCTTCCAACTTTGCAACCATCCATATCATTGAAAATCTGATGATGGAAAGTCAAATTCCTTGCTGATACGAACATTATTGCCAAGTGCTGACTTGAAGTCACCCTAATCCGTTTGTATAGGACCTTATCCATATAAATATAAAGAAGAGAGATGTCAGAATACAAGCCTATATGTAAATATTTGAAAACCAGGCACTTTTCCCAAACCTGGAGTTTTAATTGTAAATATAGAGAATTTGAACTCAGACTTTCAAGCACCCACCAACTATCCACACTATCTCATACAACTGACACACATGACCACACATATGTAGAAAACATAAATGATCACCAATATGTGCATTCCATGCTAAACCAGCACTCATCAATTTGTACAGATCTCCAATATATATATATATATATATATATATATATATATATATATATATATATATATATATATATATATATATATATATATATATATATATATATATATATGGGAGATGACAATGTGGACCAACTGATGAGTGCTGGTTTAGCATGAAATACTTATATTGGTGATTATTTATCTTTTCTACATGTATGTGGTCAATTAAATCTCCAGGTTTGGGAAAAGTGCCTGATTTTCAAATATTTATTATAAGTTTAATATCTTTAATTATTAAAATATAAGTAAATAATACAAAGTAGAAGTGCATTAGGATTTTACACTTACATGTGTTATATAATGATGAAAGGATTCAAAAAAAAAGTGTCATCTTATGATGCACTTTATAGTTTATTTCTAAAGTTTATTATTATTATTATTATTATTATTATTATTATTATTATTATTATTATTATTATTATTATTATTATTATTATTATTATTATTATTATTATTATTATTATTATTATTATCATCATCATCATCATCATCATCTGTTGTTTATAATCATGCCTGAATTATGCGATGCCCTTTCCATGAGGTTTGCTAAAAGTTATAAAGAATGACAATGATAAATTATAACTATTAAAAATACATAATAAGCAATATATTTGCTTTCTATGCAGATTGTATTATATAAACTAGATCAGGTGTTCTAATCAATGTTGAACTGAATATTATTAAGGAGGATAAACTAATGATTGTAGTGTGGCATCTGTAACAATAGCACTAAAACAAAATTAAAGATTTTGGTGCAAAGTATCATTACTCACAGGGAACAGTACCAAGTACTCTGTGCTTTAAAGCCTCTCAGGTAGCATGTGTGGTTGTCTTTAAACTTGGCCATTTTTGTGTATTAAAGACTTGTCTATGAGTCCACAAATAGATCATTGAATTAACCCATGATGTGAGATCTCAGAGAACAAAATTACAAGATTAGTACTGCATCTTCATTGTCTTATAAATAGCCGGAATATATAAATACCATTTTATATTATTATCACCAACTTCTTTTAAGAGATTCAATTTTGATCCATCACTCTAGATTAACTTAGCTGTGAGATTATTTATATAGCTGCACATCTACTTTTATGCTGTTTTAAAGAAAAAGTTTCACATTTTCCTCCTTAACTTTTGAAAGAAAAAAAATAACAGTTCATCCTAAGCTCACCAGAAACAGATGAAAAAATTACCTCTATGAATATTGTGCCTCTCTTTTATATCTCTGTATTTCTGATTAAAAATATCCTCCTACAAAAATAACTGTCATTTTTGAGATAAGAACCATAGCCTCACAAATTGATGGTCCAAAGTAATTAATAAGAAAATTAATAATTATATTATATACTCTGTCAAAGCATTTTTCTCCTTTTTGGACAATCTAAAATCCAGTTAACATAAAAAAAAACAGAGTTTACAGTCTATGGTCAACAGAGATGTGTTCAAATGTGTTTTATGTTTACACAGCTATACTTTTTGTTTACACGAGTGCATTTCAGCTATTCATCTATTGACCTTTTAAACCATCCTGTCCAGTTTGTTTTATTTTAAAGAAAATAAAGCTAAATAACTGAATAGGAAAGAAAGTGCTTTCTATCTTGGCAAAATGTGTCTATATGTATACAGTTAAAAGAAATAGAAAGGTGAAAAAAAACTAATAAAATGACAAATATAAGATGTATCTGGGGAAAAATTGTAAAATCACATGAAAATAGTAAAATTGTAAGAGCAAAATTTAGGAAAAACTTGCCTCCATAAGCTATGGGTAGACATATTACAGTGATGTTATATCCATCAAAAATATAAGTGTATAAAATGGATAGAATTAAAAAAACTGAATGCTTTATTTAATAATAATAATATACCAATATATTAAATATTATTTCTTGTAACCTTCTCTCTTCATTACTGCTTATTAATAACTATTGTCTAGTAACTATATAACATACCCATATATAAAAAAATTTATATTTAAAAATATTTTTTTATATTTATATATATATATATATATATATATATATATATATATTATAAAATATATATATATATATATATATATAATTCATAACCAATAGGTAGGTGGGTGGATGCAATTATGTAATTTTTTTTTAAAGAAAATTTTTTGGGATATAAATTTTTAGTTATATACTATGCAAATTGATGCACACACAGTATACTATGATATAAACATTAAATATGTGTCATTAAAGGGAAAAGGTTAAGAATTTTGTTAGTATTAATATAATGATATAAATATAAACAATTTGTCATTATTATTTATATAAATTTTTATAGATGTCTTTTTAATATTATGTATAATTTATCAGTCAAAAATAAAAGGTATATATATATATATATATATATTTATATTTTTATACTGACAAATAATAACATTTAATATATATATATATATATATATATATATATATATATATTAAATGTTATTATTTGTCTTATTAATTATGACCACCAACATCACTGATAGATATCCATCATTAAGTCACAATTTTCATGTAATAATGTTTTAGGTCAGTCATTATAGGTTTATAAAAAGCTACATTTTATGTTGTGAGATTAGTTATGACCATATTCATCATGAATTAATATTAAAGTCATAATTTAAATATAATGATTTAGGTAAGTAATCATAGGTTGGCAAAATATAAATTTGATGTGAGTCATGTTCAAATGCTGTGGATATAAGTACCTTTATAATCGTCATTATCATATACATCATGTTTATAAACAATAGTATAAATAAATGTTTTTAATGGCCAGGGATAAATAATGGTTTTCATTTTTTTAGTTTATCATTTGTCAGCTATTATATGATAATGACTACCATCAATATTATCAAATATCATTCAAGGTTGATTGAATTTTTACCGATAAGCCTATTGTTTTTAACATGATCTAGCAAGACTTATGGTGATGTTAAAATGCATTTCTGATGTTAAAAATCTATATAATAATTTTGTCTGATAATTTTATATGCACAACTAAAGAATCATAGGATGTTTTGTTTTCCTTAATGATAGTGCAAAGGTGATGTGGTTCTAAGATACAAAAACTTACATCCTGTTTTAAATAATGTGCCAAATAGGTTCAAACCAGGTACATCTATAAGTAGGTATATAACATAACTTGGTCTGGGATGGGCTGGCATAGTAAAACCCTGGTAGACCATATTTCCTTAGAAAAACTGAATGTAATAAATTGTTTAAAACCACTACTAGCATGGTTACTTCTCTCATCCCCCCCCCCCAAAGTGGGAATGCTAAAAATTTTCTGATTGCAGAACCAGGCTGCCAATTGATGATGACTTTTTATTAAGGTACTTATAACTGCAGATTAATTTCAAGTTAAGAAAGATTGCAAAAATTAGAAGAAAAATTGTATTATATTACATGGAACATTATTGGACTTTGTGAAAGTTAGAAGAAAAGATGAAGAGGCAATTGATTTAAAAAGTGGACATGTACTCTAATACAAAGGCACAGATATTGGAAATAAAAGTGGAATATGATTCATTTTAAATAAAAATGGAGGAACACATTGAGGAGATTGATGGTATATCAAACAGAGTGGCATGATGAGTTATACAATTTAATAGTAGATACAAAATGCAGATAATTCAGATTTATGTCCCATCTAGTCCTCATAGTTATGAAGTAGTAGAATATTTTTATATGGATGTACAAAAGACTTTTGTTCAGAGTAAAAAAAAAATTTTTAATTGTTATGGGACACTTTAATGCTAAAATTAGTAAACAAATGAAAGATGAAAGTGTTGTATGTAATTTTGGTTATTTTAATATAAATGAAAGTGGACATATACTTGTGGAGTTTGTACAAAATGAAAAACTATATTACAAGTTCTTTTTGGAGAAAAATGTTAAAAGGAAATGGACATGGAAGTATCCAAATGAAGGTACAGCAGAAATGAATTATATTTTGACTAAGAGAAAATACATATTTCATGATTGTAGTGTCCTTAATAAATTTAAAATAGGTAGTCATCATCAGTTGGTAAGATGTAAAAAAAAAAAAACTAAAGAGACAAAAATTATTAAGAAAAACAATATTTACAGTTGATATTTCTAATCTTCAGAAACATTCTAATGAATTTAAATTGAAACTTACAAATCGGTTTCAACTATTAGTAGACTTTGTAAATGATTTAGATTTGAATGAAATTAATATTGAAAATAACGGACACACTTTTAAAAATGACAACAAAAAGAGCTGGTAGAATAAAGCAGCAGTTGACAACTATGTATGAAGAAAAGAAGGAATATGAGGATATACAAAAGTTATGCATTAAAAAAGATTGAATACAACAAATTTTGTAAAATGGTGCAGAAAAGAGTTGAAAATGATATAAGAAAGCATAATTGTGAACTAGAAAGTTGAGCTGTAGATGAGAATAAAAGTCTCAATTGTGCAAAACAACATTTTGGTATTGGTAGACAATTTATATCTGCAATAAAAAAAGATGGAATTATTATTAAAAAGAGAGGTGACATCATGAAATGGGTAGAAGTGTTCTATCAAGAATTATATAGTAATAAAGAACAACTGCTCCTATATCTATTACATTTTCAGAATTGCCCAGATTTTTAATTGAAGAAGTGAGACATGCAACTAATGTATGAAGAAAGGAAAGACTCCAGTTAATGAGGGAATTATAATTGATATATTAAAAGAAGCAAGTGAAGAAATATTTTTTTAGCAAATTTGTACACCAAATGCCTAAATTATAAAGATATACCAGATGATGGAAAAAATGCAGTAATAATATTAATATTTAAAAAATGTGATAAAGAAGATATTAGAAATTACAGACCTATCAGCCTTTTGTCAGTTTTATGCAAAATTTTTAACAAGATAATTACAACTCATTGACAGACAACATTGGATTTCCACCAACCAAGAGAACAAGCTGAAGTTAAAAGTGGCTTTCAGTACAGTAGGACATATCCAGGTATTAGAGAGAAGTTATAGGTAGGACAAATGGAAATGAGTTGCCATTATGCTTTGCATTTGTAATGAAAAGTCATTTGATTCTACAAACACTTTTTCAGTGATTAAAGAATTGAATCATCAAGGTATAGATTCAAAATATTGTCATATTTTAAAGAATATTTATAAAAATGCAACAGCAACAATTATATTACATAATAATACTGGGAAAGTTAACATTGAGAAAGGTGTAAGAAAGGTTGACTCTATATACCAAAACTTTTTACAGCAGTGCTGTAATAAGTATTTTGTGGAATAAATGGGAAACTAAATGAGTGAAAGTAATTAGAGATTAATTAATTCATTTAGATTTTCCAAAAGATAAAGTTATTTTTGCAAACAATTTTTTAGAGTTGCAGGAAATGTTGCAGAAGGTATCAGATGAAAGTAGGCTAGTAGGACTAGAGATAAATGTTAAAAAAGACTAATGTAATGTATACTGGATTTTCTCAAAATATGAAAATAAATATTGATTATGATGAGTTAGAAAAAGTTAACAATTTCAAATATCTTGGTCAGATTATTAATACAAATGGAAACATAATAGATAAAATTAATCATAGAATTAAATTTGGTTGGAATGCTTTAGGTAGAAATAACTTCATACTAAAGGAAATATATCTATGTGTTTAAAAAAGAATATTTTTCAAAAATGTGTTTTAACAGTTCTTACTTATGGATCTGAGATAGAAGAGCACTACAGAGACTTTGGACCACTAAAATAAATATGGAGAGTTGCATGTTGGGAGTAATAAGAAGAGATTGAAAACTCAATATATGTTTAAGAGAACAAACAGGTGTTACTGATCTCATTAAAGCATTTAAAAGACTGAAGTGGAGTAGGGCTGGACATATTGCTAGAAGATATGATAATAAATGAACAATTGAAATATTAAACAGGATTCCTAGGGATTGTAAAATACACAGAAAGAGACAACATGTGAGATAGATGGATGAAAGAAAAAAGTGTGTAGGGGTGATGTGGAGAAGAAAAGCTAAAGATCAGAGAAGATGGACTAAACTTGTAGAGAACTTTTTACCTGCAATGAATTGACTATTGTTGATGATATGTATATATACTGTGACGGTATGTACTCTCTCAATGAGATTAGTTAAGACGATATCAGTTTTAAGTTCTTTATATAGGATGCTATTAATGATGTGATTTAATTTTAATATAACACTATATCTATTCCAAATAAATAATTTATTATTAACATTATTAATATAAAGTGTATCTAAACAACACCAAATCAATCTTTACCTTAATTGATTTAACCTTTATGCTGAGATTTCAATCTCAGGGATGTTTAACAATTGACTCTCTTCAGGGGTTCTTATCAATATACTAAAGTAATAATAATAAATCTCAATAATTCTTTAAAATGGGTTTCATGAAGTTAATTTTAATAATCAATTACGATTATATATTAAATGTTTGATATTATCTTATAAAGACAAATAAATAAATAAAATAATTAAAAACTTCATTTAGTTTAATATAAATCATAACAAATATTTATTTACCAAATAAATAATTTAAATTTTATAATATATAAGAATTATTTATATATCTACTATCTTATATTTAAAATATAAACATATTCTATTTACCCATTGTAGATGTATTTTAAATTTATAACACTACATAATTTAATAGTTGAAAAGATTATGAATAAAGATTTTGTAACTTATATATATATAAAGATTTTGTAACTTATATATATATATATATATATATATAAGTATATATATATATTTAGTATATATATAATATATATATATATATATATATATATATATATATATTAAGATTACTAAATTGAAACTATTATATAGTAATTAGATTATACAAATAATAATTTAATTATTTGTATGTAATATTTTCATCTGTTAAAATGATTATATATAATTTATGATTATTAATGCAAAAATATATATAAATATATTTTATACAGATGTTAGTCCTCTATCCAACTATAATAAACAATGGTTATTAAACTATTTGTATTAATGCAAACAAAGTAGTGTCATGTCATAAGAAAATATGTAAATTGAAGTATAATGTACCTCTAAATTCCCTCTATCCCTTTAATATATTTATAACCTGTCCCATGCTGATGTTCCTTATCCCATGTCTAAATTTTTATTAAATATATATAAAAATATTTTAAATTATTTATATTCTTTTCTTATTCATTTCTTCAATGAAATGAATATTATGATAAACGAAATGAGGTTAATGTCCACCGATTGTAACTGTTGTTCTATTTACTTTGCATTTTTTTATAATGTAAAGTTCATTAATTTAGTTTATTTGAAGTTTTTGTAAAATGTTTTTTTTAAACGATCTTTATATTTAGAACTCCAACTGGAATCATCTTTATAGAATGCGAAAATATATTTAAATTAATAATTTAAAAATTACATTTCTTTTAGAAATATTAGAAATTTCGTCAAATAAGCATTCTTATCAAATCTTTCAAAAATATGGATTTTATCCTACACACTGTTCTTGAAATCAAATACACTATAAATCCTTGTGAGGACATTGCTGGAAATATAGAATCTTTTATATTTTTAATAAATTACTTGATTTTTCCTATTCATAGTTGCATGAGCTTGCTAAAGTATATCATATTATATATTGTGATGTTACAATTTTATAGTAAATAATTGACTTAATTTCATTTCCTTTAATTCATTATGTTAACTTAAAGGTTATCACCTTGTCAATTGTCTGTATTAATGAATCAGTATTTCAACAATGGCTTTTCATTTTAAATAATGAAAAATACTAATTTACTATGTTACATATTTATTTTCATAAATACAATAGAAATAAAAATATAATGTATACATGTATTGATTATATGTATGTGTGAGTAAATGTATAAATGTACATTTCCCCTTGACTAAAGAGGTTAAAAATAAACTAACATTTTATTTTAATTCTTCATCTTTATCGTCATTCATCATTTATGCATTATTACAATACATATTTTTTTTTTTTTTCATTTTCCCCTTGACTTTTGACTTTAAAATTGTTAATCAATTATTAAAAGAAAAATATGATCAATAATTATTATATTTAATAATAATTAAATTAATTTATGGGCAATTGAGTTCTTATTTTTTATTATGTCTTAGATTTGGTACATCTCATATAATTTGTTTTGATAAAATCATAGATTAGATGTAATATCATTTCTATAATATCACCATTTATCCTGAGTATTTTATTTTACAATTATTACCTATTAAAGTTAAATAATTTAATAATTTATTATGTAAAAATTATTATATTGATTACTTTCTTTTTATTCACTTCTTTCAATCAATTTCTATATAATGTATTATTATCAATATACTAAGTATTTGGAGTGGTATATCAAAATAATTATGTGACCATTTTATAACTAAGTTTTAATTATTTAGTTCATACGTATTTTATGTATAAATCAATTTAAAGTGTCAATCCTGCTCCTTTTTGAGAATTACTAGACTATCACTGATATCCAATAAATGAATGCACATAAACTTTTTTAAAGGTACTAATACTGCTCTTTATCTTTTTTATGACTTATTACATTATCTTTAGCATCCAAAAAATATATCAGTTGGAATTAATTTATGAACTTGCCAACCTATAAGCAATCAGTCTTTTATTTTCATATTAATGATATGATCCATCCTTGGTTTTTATTTTTATAATTGAACTTTTAAATGTTTTTAAACATAATTATATATCATATTTCCTTCTCCTTCATAAGTTAATTCTTTACATTTCTTCCTTATAATCCTAATAATTATTACATAATTTAGGCATTACATAACTTATGGTAATTGATTACTTAAGGAAATTATTATATTTTCCCTCGATAGTGCTTTAATATATGAGCATTATAAGTATCTTGTATCTTACCATCACAATCTAATCAATATGCATTTGGCCCAGCTTTTTTTATAATAGTAAATGGTTCTTCATAGGTATTACAAAATTTGTAAAAATAAAATCCTGAGGATTACTAATATGTGGAGTCTTCAAAAATACTTTTCCACCTACTTTAAATTGATAATTTGACTTGAGTGTAATTTTATGACGTTTTTGAGCCTTTTGTATTATTCTTTCTAAAGCTTATTTTCTATCTTTTTCAATATCTATGGTTAAATTAGGGATTGGTGGTATATAATATTTAAATAATATTGGTGTATTTTGTGTTTATTATAATTTAATGGGTGCAAATCCAGTGGATTCATTAACACTCCAATTTATATAATTTACTTTATCTGGTGTGTGCTTTACCCACTCCTTGTGTTTATCTTTCAAATAAATTATACTTTGGAGATAATGTCATTCTTAAAACCTGATCACCTACCTTAAATATCTTATTTTTAAAGTCAATAAAACATTGATTCAGATGTAAGAAGCCTATTCCCAATATCATTTCATGAATGACTCCAGTTAATATCAAAAAAGACATGATAAATACATGTTTGATTAATAGTCAGTTTGATCCATATTTGCTTTTTAGTTAATTCTGCCCTTTTATTGTTAGTTAGGGTAATTTGTACTGATTTTAGAGGTAATGTTTTAATTGTGGATTTTTATGCATCAACCTTTTATAAAACTCCTCCGATATTACAGATATTTGGCTACCACTATCTAACAAGGTTCTAATTTGAAAATCTTCAAATATAATATTAATTAATGGACAATTTTGTACAACATAATTGGGCTCATTATCTTCCTCTGAACATATTATATTAGTGATTTGTTTAATTAAAATTTTATTTTTGTTCCTCATTTTAAATATGAGTCATTGAGTAGAGAAACTATTTCTGAAGAAAAGTTAATTTAGTTGTTGTTTTGGGTATATTTTATTATATATTATTTTAATTTTATTTGATCCACTAGTAGGTGCTATACTGTTAATTTTTGAAATTTGATGGGTATCAGAACTTAGTTTACCTTTTGCATTATTATTACTCTTCATTTTCTTACTTTAAGGATGATTACAAATCTTAGTTTTCTTTTTTTATAATTGGTAGCATTTATATTAATATCTTCTTTCTTTCTTTCAAAATACTTTTGATTAACATTTTGATTATTTGAGTCTATATTATTTAAAATATCTACAATTTGTTCGATAATTGCACATTAGAAAATAATAAATACTGTTCAATTTTCATAAGCAAATTATGTTTCACTATAAGGATTATTTGATTTTGAGTAATTGATATGTATCAAGGGTTTTCAGTTTTGATATGTTTCTTCTAAAAAACTTAGTAAGAGTTTCACCTGGCATATTTTTATATTTTTCCTGAAGTATTTGATATAACAATGATTCTTTACAATCATTATTCCAAAAACTCTTTATCAATAATTTTTGATATTCTTTGAAGGTTTTAGGTATTTGAAATAATGATTCACACCATGATAAAGCATCACCTTGTAAATGACTGTATGCTATTATCATTTTTTCACCTTCTTTTAAATTACTCTTTACTCAAAAATATAAATTTAAACTCTTTAGATACTTTATTGGAGATTCACTTGTAAACCCTTGGAATTTTTTTAATTTTACAAATTGATTTACAGCATTACATTGTAATGTGTTATTTTAATTATTAATATTTTCTTTTTGCAGACTTAGATGATTTTTGATTATGATAGGAAGCAAAGTCTCTTACAGAATAACTAATATTATCATTATTATTGTTCCCTTTGCATGTTTTCCATCTCAATTACTATTTCATCTCAATGTTTCTTTTTATTTGGATCTTCTTTTATCCTATTAATAGCTTCTAATATTTGATTAAATTTATCTAAAGTTGTGCCTTCTTTGATATTATATATTTTAATCTTTTTACAAGCTTGTGTATAATTTTCCATCATTATTTTTTTTCTCAAATTCATCCTTCAGAATTTTTATTGTTTGATTTACAGTAATATTTTTATTTTCCAATTGATTAAATATATCCGATTGATTCTCTAATAATATTTCCAAATTATCTTTATTTAATTTTAAATCTGTATCAATCATATTTTATTTCACATTTAAACATTAATTTTTTTTTTCCATAGAATGATTTTTCTTTTCTTTGTTATTAATTTCTATGTGGACATCTTTTATTTTTTCATCCATAACTTTTTCAGTCACTTCTTGGATTTTATATATTTCAATTTGAAGATGATTGTATACAGTTTTTATTTCTAAAAATTTAATTTTCTACTTTTTTTCTATCTTTATTTCAAATTCAAAATACCTTTTTTGACACTTAAGATCTGTTTCCTCAATGACCTTTGAATTATTTGAATTTCATTATTCGTTTGTATCTGTGATATCTTATAATTTGAGTATATTTTTTATTATCTGATTTTATTGATAATTCATTTGTTACATCTGATTTCATATTTTCCATCTCATATCCATATTTACAGACAAATCTGCTTTCATATTTTCCATCTTTGTATTCATATTTGCAGACAAATCTGCTTTCTGATTTGCATTTAAATTTCCCATCATTTGTTGCATCAGTAACATTACTTGACTTAATGGATTATTATCATTTGTTTTATTTTCTATAGGTTTGTCAATAATATCCATAGTTTTTGGAACATGGATATTTAATATAGAATTACCCTCAGAAACACCTATATCTATTTGTTCATTAATACTATTCATAGCATCATTATCTATATTTGAACTACATACCACAGTTTGCATTTCTATATTACTAACAATATTAAAAGAAACTATTTTATATTTACTTCTTGTAATCATAAAACTAATTGTATTTTAACTATGACTTTACATATAAGATAATATATCATTTATCAAAGGATATTTATGTGATGCCTTTTTTTTCCAAAGTATATATATGTTCTTACTTTAATGCCTAATTTTAAAATTATGTTTGTAAGCAAATGATCTATTCATTTAAATTTTAACTATTTAATATTCAAAGTCTTTATTATTTTATTATTTACTATTTTACAATACATTTATTTTATAATAAATACTTTAATATAGGAGATTATTATTAATATTTACCTCTCAAAGTTTTATGTTGCTATACAAACAATATAGAATCTATAATTCAACATTATAATGGTATGGAATGTATGATTCACAGTCCCACTTGGTTGTGACATATATAATGGTATGTACCCTCTCAGTGAGATAAGTTAAGGCAGTCACATCTCACTATAATCAGATTTAAGATCTTCATATAGGATACTATGAATGACATGATTCAATTTTAATATAAAACTATATCTATTCCAAATAAATAATTATTATTAAATTATTAATATATGTTATATCTAAACCACATCAAATCAATCTTTACCTTAATTAATTTAACCCTTATGTTCAGATTTTAAACTCAGGGAAGTTTAACAATTGACTCTCTTCAGAAGTTCCTTTCAATATACTAGAGTAATAATAATAAATCTCACTAACTCTTTAAAATGTGTTTCATGAAGTTAATGTAATAATCAATAAATATTATATATTAAATGTTTGATCTTATCATATTAAATCAAATAAATAAAAAAAATAATTTAAAGACTTCATTTAGTTTAATATAAATCATCATATAAACATATTATATTTACCCATTGTAGATATATTTTAAATTTTTAATACTACATGATTTAATAGTTGAAAAGATCATAAATAAAGATTTTATAACTTAAATAAAATATATATATATATATATATATATATATATATATATATATATATATATATATATATATATATATATATATATATATATATATATATTAAGATTACTATATTGAAACTATGATATAGTAATTAGATTATACAAATAATAATGTAATTATTTGTGTGTAATATGTTCACCCATTAAAATGACTACACCTGGGTCTCTTTTTACGCGGACTTATTTAACATGATTTTAAAGTGATGCGATTTGTGTTTCACTGGAAGTCGACCTCCGATAATGCGCTATTACTTTAAATAATAAATTTCACGCACTTACGTTATATTGAAAGTAATAGCATGTTATTGAAGTTCTACTTTCATCTTAGTAATTTCAATATTTTCAGTGCTTTATAATAGTAAGATTTTATGCAATAATAAAATTAAAATCATGATTTCCACATTTTATGTCTACACACATTAAATTTTACAAGATTATAACGTAAATTTGTTAAACATAGTACATGTTAATTTTGCATTTTAAATCACATTCTGTTTTTGATTTTTAAAAAAGAATGTAATCAATTATTAATCATTTAGTGTCCACAAATTTATTTTTAAAAGGTCAGCAATAGCAGTGGGCACAATTAAAAATTAAAATCTGATTTTTAATTGTAAATAACAATTTAAAAATTACTTACGGGCCACTTGAAATTAATGTGATGTAAATTGAAATTTGATTTTTAAACAGAATTGAAAATTAAAGACAAAATAAGATTTTAATTTTTAGTTGTTAGTTTTAATTATTTTTTTCCCAGCAGTGGTGAATAAATGTCTTTTTATTATCATAAGTCTAAGTTCATAAACAATTAATAAAATCATCGTCGTTGTCAACTGAAAACCATTATCACAACATGAGAGTGAACTTGTAGCTAGTTGTATTTTCTCTTGTGAGAATAATTGCTGAGATATTCTTGACTTCGTTTAAGGAGAAGCCAAATACATTACATCACATAACATGAGAATCTGATATTTTACTAGTTTGCAAATGAACGTGTTTTGGGGCAAATAGCGATAATAATTAAAACATGTATGAAAAATGTAAATTACTGTACTGTAAATTATGCATAAAAATATATTATTTTGAATAAAATTAAATATTATAGTTAAAAAAAGTTTGTCTTGTATCAATTTTTTTCAAATTTGAAATTTTTTATTAGTCATATTTTATTTCCTTATTATTATTATTTTTTTTTGAGCGAATTTTAAAGTAATTTTACATTGGTGCTTTGCTTTTACATGAATTTTGAAAAATCACAGACTGCATCCCCCCTTTTTCAATGTAAGTTACGTCTATTTTTGCGTGATTTTGTTTAAGCATATTTTCTGAGGAACCTATCTTTCGCATAAAACGAGACCCAGGTGTATATGTAATTTATGGTTATTAATACAAAAAAAGATGTAAATTATGTTTTATACCAATGTTAGTCATCTATCCAACTATAATAAACAATGGATATTAAACTATTGTAATTAATAGAAACAAATTAGTGCCATGTCATAAAATTATATAAATTGAAGAATAATTCAATTTCTTATCTCTAAATTCCCTCTATCCCTTTAATATATTTGTATGCCTTTCCCATGTTAATATTCCTTATCCCATATCTAAATTTTTATTAAATATATAAAACAATAAAGATATTTTAAATTATTGATATTTTCTTCTTATTCATTTCTTCAATGAAATGAATTTTATGATAAAGGAAAACAGATTAATGTTCACCAATTGTAATTTTTAAGAATGGTAATTACAAAAGTTAATGCTATAGACCTAGATGTTCCTGACTTTGCAAATTAAAATCCTTCAATGATAAAATTCTTAATTCCTTGGTTATTATGAATTGAAGAAGATAATATGAGATTTCAATTTGATGTTCAGTTTCCTCTTAGCATATAGACAACATCTTCTTTTATACATAGTTTTTTTACTAGGCATTATAATTCCATTTTGAAGATATAGCTTATATATGATTAGAGAAGCACATTTTATATATCCTACAATAAAACTGTTGTTCTATTTACTTTGCATTTTTTATAATGTAAAGTTCATTAATTTAGCTTACTTGAAGTTTTTGTAAAATGTTTTTTTAAATGATCTTTATATTTAGAACTCCAACTAGAACTATCTATATAGAATACAAAAATATATTTAAATTAAGTAATTTCGAAATTAATTTTCTTTAAGAAATATTAGATATTTCTTTTATTAAGGTTTCTTATTAAATTGTTGAAAATATGATTTTATCCTATACATTGTTCTTTAAATTGAACACAGTATAAGTAAGTCCTTGTTAGGATATTGCTGAAAAGATAGAATCTTTTATCTTTTTAATAAATTATTTGATTTTTTTTCCTATTTATAGTGGCATGAGCTTGCTAAAGCATATCATATTATATATTGTGATATTAAAATTCTATATTATATCATTAGTTAATTTAATTTCCATTATTTCATTGATAAATTTTAACTTAAAGGTTATCATCTTGTCAATTGTCTTTATTAATGAATTAATATTTCAACAATGGTTTTTCATTTTAAAGAATGAAAAAATACTAATTTACTATGTTACATATTTATTTTCATAATTATAATAGAAATAAAAATATAATGTATACATATATTGAGTATATGTATGTGTGAGTAAATGTATTATTGTACATTATATATATACAAGTACAGTTTTACTTATGTTAAGGCTGAAGAAAAGTGTTTGCTATTAACTGAAAGGAGACTATTTGATACCTCTTGGAGAACATAAAGGAACTGAGCAGGGCACCTTTCTAATGTCCACTACACACTTTCTTCTCATTACAGCTGTTATTACCATGTGATTATTCATATAGTCTATGGACATGGAAGGGCTTCTCAACAACGTGCATTAGCCACTGTGATGAGTTTATTGGCCATTTATTCCTGAGTTTCAGATCAAGAAACACCATGGTCTTTCTTCTCAGTTGCCTATTAAGTAAAATCACAAACAAAGGCAGCAGTTGTTGGCCAAAGGCAGAGGGTGCTATGAATCTCCTAATTGTGGACCCAGTATGCCATTTGATGATGACTATTTATTTAGGTACTTACAATTGGATATCACTTTCTAGTGAATGAAGATTGCAATAATTGGAACTGTATTGTATTAAATAGGACATTATTAGACTTAGTGAAGTTAAAAGAAAAGGGGAAGAGACAATTTATTTAACAAGTGGACATCTACTCTATTATGAAGACACAAATATTGGGAAAAAATGGCGTAGGATTCATTATAAATAAAATGGAAAAAAACAACATTGTAGCAATAGTGGTGTATAGGATGGAGTGGAAAGATTAGTCATACAACTTATGACCAGATAACAAATGCATATACTTCAGATTTATGCCTCAACAAATTCTCATAGTGATGAAGTAGAAAATTTTATATGGATGAATAAAAGAGACTTCTGATCAGAGTAAACAACATATTAAAATTGTTTTAGGGAGACTTTAATGCTAGAATTGGTAATCAACATGAAATGTGAAGGTGCTGTAGTAATTTTAATTATGGTAATAGAAATCAAAGAGGATATTAATTTGTGGAATTTGCAGAAAATAAAAAAAAAATATTATGAATGTTTATTTTGACAAAAATGTTAAAAAAATGGGCATGAAACCATCCAAATGATGGTACAGCAGAATTGTATTATATTTTGACTAACAGAAAATACATATTACAGGACTGTAATGTTCTTAAAAAATTTAACACATGAAGTGATCATCGATTAGTAAGATGTAAGATACATGTTTGTACAAATCTAGAGAGACAAATATTATTAAAAAAATAATATTTACAATTGATCTTCCTAATCTTCAGAATCATTTCATTGAATTTAAATTAGAACTTTTAAATTAGTTTCAAGTATTAGTAGATTTTGAACGTGATTCAGATTTAAATGAATTTAGTAAAAAATAAGTTATACACTTTTCAAAACTGCAACAAACATAGCTGGTAGAGAGAAGCAGCAATTGACCAATAACATTTTTACTGAGACTAAAGAATTTATGAAGAAGAAAATGAATATAAAGATTATACAAAAATAATGTATTAAAAAGGATTGAATATCTCAAATTTTGTAATATAGTGTGGAAAACAGTTGAAAATGATATAAGAAAGGGTATCTGTGAACTTGCAAGGAAAGTTGTAGAAGAGAATAAAAGTCTCAAAAGTATAAAACATTATTTTGATATTAGTATGAAATGTATATCTGCAAAAAGAAAAAAAAAGTTGTAATTATTACTAAAAATAGAGATGACATCATGAAATGGGTAGAATACTTATATCAAAAATTATATAGTAATACACCTCATATAACTATTATATCTTCTGAATTACCAAGAATTTTAAATGAAGAAGGGAGCCATGCAATTAAATTTCTGAAGAAAGGAAAAGTTCCAGGTAATGATGGTATTATAATTGATATATTAAAATAAGCAGGTGCAGAAATATAATTTTTTTGTCAAAGTTATATACCAAATATCTAAATGATAAAGATTTATCTGGTGACTGGAAGAATGCAGTATTGTTATTAATAATTTAAAAAGATGATAAAGAAAATATTAGAAATAAAAAAAAAAAAACCTATCAGCCTTTTATCAGTTTTATACAAAATTTTTGACAAGATATTTACAACTCGTCTTCAGAAAACCTTGGATTTCTACTAACCAAAAGAACAAGCTGGATTTAAGAGTGATTTTAGTACAGTAGATCATAGTCAGGTATTGACAGAAGTTATAGAAATGACAGATTAATATGAGATACCATTATGCTTTGGGTTTGTAGATTATAAAAACACATTTGATTATAACATTTCATCAGTAGTGAATGCATTGGGTCATAAAAGTCTAGATCCAGAATATTGTCATATTATGAAGGATATTTATAAAAATGCAACAACTGCAATTAGATTACATAATGATACTAAAAAATCAACATGAAGTAGAATGTAAAACAGGGGTGACTTCATATCTTCAAAACATTTTACAGCAATGCTGCAAAAATATTTTGTGGATTAAAATGGGAAGCTAAAGAAGTGAAAGTAACTGGACACTATTTAAGTCATTTAGATTTGGCAAATAATAAATTTGCTTTTGCAAATAATGTTTTAGATCTGTAGGAAATGTTGCAGGAGTTATCTGATGAAAGTAGGAAATTAGCACTAAAGATACATGTTAAAAAGTTCAAAGTAAAGTGTAATGGATTTTTTCAAAATATGAAAATAAAGTTTGATTATGATGAGTTAAAAGAATACCACCATTACAAATATCTTAGTCATATTATTAATACACATGGAAACTTAATGGATGAAATTAATCATATAATTAAACTTTGGTGGAGTATTTTTGGTAGAAATAATATGATACTAAAAGAAAATATGCCTATGTATTTGAAAAGGAAGATTTTTAATAAATGTGTTTTACAGTTTCTTACTTATGGATCTGAAAGGAAGACACTTAATAAAAGAGCAATACAGATACTTTAGATCACTCAAAAAGTATGAATAGATGCATGTTAGAAATAACAAGATGAGATCAAAAACAAAAAAAATATGGGTTAGTGAACAAACAGGTGATACTGAACTCATTGAAAAAATTAAAAGACTGAAGTGGAGTTGGGTTGGACATATTTCTAGGAGAGATGATAACAGATGGACAATTGAAATCCTAACCTGGATTTCAAGAGTTTGTAGAAGACCCAGAAAGAGACATCATGTAAGAGTGATGGATAAAATAGAAAGTATGCAGTGGTGATGTGAAGAAGAGAAGCTAAATATCTGACATGGATAGAAATTGTAAAGACGGCAGTGGTGATGTAGAGAAGAGAAGCTAAATATCTGACATGGATAGAAATTGGAAAGACCTTTATTTTGCACTGGATTGATAATGATTGATGATGATGACATATATTACACTTCTGTAAAAGAAAATGTATGAACTCTGCTTTTAATACCTATAATAATAAATATATCAACATCGCTATGTATAGATGTTTAAATATTATTAAGCATATATTTTATTAATTGCTACAATAATAATTAATAGGAAGTTTGTATTTATTCTATTATTATATTTAAAAAAAAAAACTATAATTGTTTTCCTTTTATTGGCAAATAGTTAAAAAATAGTCTTTTTCTTAGATAAATGCATTTTCATATATTCACTTTTGTATTTGTGAATATCTTAGAAAAAAAAAATGTTAAAGTGTTTTAAGGGGAAAATGATTCATTTTATTAAATGATCAAAAATATAGCAGCAGCAATAATAATAATAATAATAATAATAATAATAATAATAATAATAATAATAATAATAATAATAATAATAATAATAATAATAATAATAATAATAATAATAATAATAATAATAATAATAATAATAATAATAATAATAATAATAATAATAATAATAATAATAATAATAATAATAATAATAATAATAATAATAATAATAATAATAATAATAATAATAATAATAATAATAATAATAATAATAATAATAATAATAATAATAATAATAATAATAATAATAATAATAATAATAATAATAATAATAATAATAATAATAATAATAATAATAATAATAATAATAATAATAATAATAATAATAATAATAATAATAATAATAATAGTAGTAGTAGTAGTAGTAGTAGTAGTAGTAGTAGTAGTAGTAGTAGTAGTAGTAGTAGTAGTAGTAGTAGTAGTAGTAGTAGTAAGAAGAAGAAAAAATAATAATATAATATAGAGTGCATGTGCTAGTATTCTCTGATCATCGTGAATGAACGTCTAATTTCTATCATTTATTAATCATATTTTTACTGGAGTTAAACCCTCAAAATTGTGACTTACTTCTGAATAAGTCAAAGGCAAGTACTTTTGTATATATATATATATATATATATATATATATATATATATATATGGTGTGTATATTGAGTAAACTTCTGTAATTAATTCACCTTTGCTGTTGGTGGCAAGCAATCATATTAGCATGGCCGCCACTAATCCAAAACCATGTGAAGAAAATCCACCCATGTATGCTGACATTACTAAATTGCTAGCTAAAGATAATGTTTCAAATAAAAACACTTTCTTTATAAATAAGAAATTGGATTCAAATCCGAAATTTAGGAAAACAACAATAGTTGATATAGAGAGAACTAGATTTAAAAGCCACTTCAAATGAAGAAAACCAAGTAAGCTTTACAATTATGTGGACGGAAGTTCAACTGCAGAACATCTCGGAGAATTTTACAGAACAGTCGTTCATGATAGCAATTACAGATCTAAACTGCTCATTATATAAATTCTCTAAGGAATTATTATTACATGAAGCTCTTAGCTGCAACAATTTATGGGATAGTATTTGCTAATAGTGGATCATCCCAACTCTCAATATCTCATTCTAGAATTCTTTAATACAGAGCAAAATAATATTTAAAAAAAAAAATCAAAACCATAGGCAATTATGCACTTATAATAATAAACCAGAATAGACAGAATGTTATTTCGGGCATCTTGAAAAATGCTTTTTTAAATTATACTGCCAACGATTTTAAAAGATTGATTGAACTGTTTGGAACAGTAATACACTTCCAACCAATTTACCTAAAAGATACCCCCATCCCCGTCTATAGCAATAACTATGAGTAAAAAGTGAAATTGCATAATAATGTGGAACCACTAAACATACCTATGCAAATCACTGATCATGAAGCAACTCTACATCTGATTATATGTGGATTAAAACCTCAATGCTTCCAGTGTGGCCAAAGAGGTCACTTGGGGAACAGCTGTATTAATATACAATGCAAATGCTGTAATAATATAAACACACACACACACAATGAGATGCCCAGAGAATAAAACACAAGACAATGCAACCTGTGAAACAGATATGCAAAAAACTAATGATTTATTTATTAACTTTGAAAGTAAATTAGAAACAGAAATACAAACCAAAGTCGATATGGATAATGACATACTAAATGACAGAAAATCTAAGTACTGCTGTCATAAGAAATATAATATCAACAAATATCATGGATGGAATAGTACAAAGTTACATTAAAAATAAAAAAAACTCACACATATCATGGATGAAATAGTGTTAACTACATCACAAATAAATACAAGCAGGATCACAGAAATGAGAAAACCAGGTCGGCTTCCATGCAAAAAGCATGTATCAAAAAAGTGACTCAATCACAGGATTCCAGTGAGGAAGAAGAAACTATCAACTTACATATATAACACAAAAAAGCAAAAATTGCCAACTTAAACCTCAACAATGAGATTGCAAATATCTTAGAAAATGATCTAGTAAATGAAACCAACAAAACCACACCTTGCTCAGTTCTTGATGAAGATCTAAACCCAGCTTCTAAAAATGCAACTTGTTCAATCTCTCCTGAGACAGCATGATTTGTTAGAGTATGGGTCTTTTGCTAATGAAAGGTATTATGGTCAAGAGATGGAGGATGAATAGTGTGCAATACCACTTTGCTTTTGACATAGTATTGTATCCAATTTCTTATAAATTAATATGAAAGTAAAAATTGGTGCTTTTAATGTAAGGGGTTTAAACTCCGTGGCAAAACTCATGGACCTCTCAAAATGGCTTAGTATTGCTCAACCTCAAGCACTTTGTTTGTTTGAAACAAAAATATATGACAGCTCACATATAGAACCATCAGACTATTTTCATAATCATGGTTTCTCTATTTTTTCAAAAACATCTATTACACCATCAGCAGGAATGGTGCAATTATCAATAAAACATGCCCACTCAAATCATTTAGAATACTGTACATGGATTTTCATATAATGCTCATCACATTAAATCATCAAGCCATAGTTTTAAACATTGTTTTTTGTATAAATACCACCAGGACCAACAATAGGCTAGTACTGACATTTAACTCCCTCTTTGCCACATCATCATATCCATGCTTATTATTAGGGAACTTCAACATGTCTTATGAAAAATTTGTTAAGATATGGCTTCACAGACTCACAATTCCACTGATGAGTGGAAAATGTTGTCTACCAAATAATACAATATCCTTTAACAATGGTAGACATTCTTCACTGATTTATTTTGTCTTCTACTCTCCTATGCTACATCATATGATTGAAATACCTTTCAGTAACTCAACACTATCAGACCACCTTACCATTATTTGTCACTGTAAACATTGACTTATCATATAAAACCCAATTATCAACTAATAAAATAATCCAAATTTTACTTCCAAATCGAACCACATAATTTCTGTTTTCTGAAATCTACATACCAATCTTCAAAATGATGAAGATAGACTTGGATCCTCCACAAGCATGGATTGCTATTATTATTATTATTATTATTATTATTATTATTATTATTATTATTATTATTATTATTATTATTATTATTATTATTATTATTATTATTATTATTATTATTATTATTATTATTATTATTATTATTATTATTATTATTATTATTATTATTATTATTATTATTATTATTATTATTATTATTATTATTATTATTATTATTATTATTATTATTATTATTATTATTATTATTATTATTATTATTATTATTATTATTATTATTATTATTATTATTATTATTGTTGTCGTTGTTGTTTTAGAAAATACTATTCATAAATGGTCTATTTGAATAATTTTATTTCAGTTTTTATTTACACAATAAAATCATTAACAACTAAACTCCTTTTTTTTCTTTTCTTATTTTTTTTTTTTTTTTTGGAGATTCTTCCATCAAAACTCTCTTATTTTTATTTTTAAAAATCTTCAAAAATATTTACAGTGCATTTTTAAAATTAAATCTCATTTGATTAAATGGCTGCGATATTTATATACTGATATAAATATATTTAATCATAATCTTGTTTAATAATTACTATTTTTAAAATATATAACTACCTCTGTGAAAAAAAACGAAAAAGAAAAAAAAAAACATCTATCCAAAATAAATCTTTTTTAATTCCGAATTTATGGGTGTTTAAGCTCATCATATATTTTTATTTAAACCTTATTTAGCAGTTATAAATCTTATTTAACTTACTTATATTTTTTAAGCTTTTTTAAATTAAAAAAAAAAACAACAAATCTTCAAATTATTATTTAATGTTGAAAATGATGATTAATTCAAAAGAAAATAACGTTTATAATGCAATAAATTATTTATGTATATTAGTTTTTTTTTTTCAATTTAAATAAAATCCTAGAAATTACACCCATATCATTAGTCCTTTACAAAAGCAAAATAGGAACATGTATCTCTAAAAAGTCTTACACCCACACCCACATGCGCGCGCATACACACACATATGAAAAAATAAGATATTACTTTTTAGCAGCCATATCTGCATCCTCTATTTATGTATCAAAAAAGCATGTATTATCCCTCTTAGTCTACAAACTTACTATATATATATATATATATATATATATTATTTATATTATTTTTATTTTTATTATATATATATATATTCTAATAATAGTTTATCAAACAGTATTACCTTGAAAATTCAGTAAAATAATTAGATAATTACTGGTTAAAGACTCATAAAGTAATATATAAAATCAAGCAAAATGTTAATCATTAAAGCACAAATATAAACTATAAATTACACTACTATCTATAAATGAAATATATTTTATTTCCAATAAAGGTGTATAAATAAAATGCAGAAGTAGATTATGTCTATTCAAACATACAATATATTAAAATGATAGTGTGCTTCAGTTTAACATTATAACATATATTTCTAAATAATTAAACCAACATAACACCAAATGACCACCATTTGTTATAATTACACTGTCTATTAACACAGTATCAATAAATTATTGATACTTAGTGCAAGTCCTGTTAATCAATAGATGCTAGAATGTTCATACATCAAATTCCCTATCTAATATTTAATGACGGAAATCAATATTACTTTAATGCTTTTTCAATAAAATCTACTAAAGAAATGTATATACACTCTTGCCCAAAGTATATAGAAACTTATGATTTACAATAATAATTTACAAAGAGTCAAATAAATCTTTAGCACAGCATCTGTTTCTATCAATCAATACTGACTTCATCAACAACTCAAGAGAAAAATTGATGTCCCATCACACAAAACAATTCAGTTCACATTAGATCGTATTCTGATTAATGGTTTATCTTCAACAAAATCTGATGACTCAGTAATGATTTGTTTTTTCTTCAATATTTTGTGATTATCAATAATGTTACTTTGCATGATCTTATTTATTTAGCAGTATAAATTATAACTAAAATTGTTTCTTTCAATAAGATCTAACCCTAGTTTATATTATACAGATTTAAGTATTCTAAGTGCTGACTTCCATTTTTTTATGTAATATAATTGTAATATAACAGAAAATACTCAACAATATCTCTGATTGATCTTGTTTAGTTGTTGTTAGGGTTAGACAAGCTGCTTTTTTGTATTACTTTGGGAAGAAACATTATTATTTTCAGTAATTTATTTTTACATCTAACTTACATATGTAACACATTTGTAAAATATTTATTTTAAACCAAATTTCAATTAGATTTAATTAAAAATTTAGTTATAGTTGTGATAGATTTGGTGATAAGAAATTCTTTCATAAATGCTGATGCAGAAATATTTATGAAACTATGATAATAAATAAGTACAATTAAAAATGTTAAAACAAA